>QGOI01002937.1:622-19518 GCA_003313885.1 Boletus sp. MG55
CCCCATCGGCACGTCGCCGCCTGGGTCCGCGCCACACAACCCCGCTGCCCCTGCCCAACCATCCGTCCCCGTCCCCGTGCCCACGTCCGCCTCTGCCCCTACGGTTCCCATACCCACTACGCCCATACCCACACCGACCTCCATCGCTCCCACTGCACTCACCTACGACTCCTTCTGGTCTACGCATGCCTCTTCCACGGGTCCTACACGTGCCCTCTACCGTACTCATACGGGGTTCACGGCGAGCGCGACACCAGCGGGGAACGTCGCCATGTTGACGCCCGGTGGTCACGCAGCTGTCTTGACCGCCGAGGGGGTCTACGTGGGTGGAGGGAGTAGTAGGAGTGGGTAGCAGGTATATGGATCGGGGAGACGGGTTCGTCGCGACGACTGGGGTGGGGGTGGGAAAAATGTGTCGCATTCATTTATGGATTAATCTGATCATACGCCCATCTAGTACTGCTATTAATGTCACGCATGATATATCATTGACGTTTCCGACCGCGTGGGTTGTAAACCCATTCCAGCTGCAAATGCTGGGGCGTTGCACAGCGCGTAAAGAGAGTGAGTCGAGGAGTGGATTCCTACTACTGATGCCCGACAGAATATCCAGTCCCGGGACACGAGGTAAGCGCCAGGTTCAAAACCAGAAAACCATTCATCGCCTCGATGATTCATTTCACAGTACGTTCGACAGTGGTGGTACAGACTTTCATCCCCATCGCAAAGAGCTGTCCCAAGTACAAGACAACTGCCAGATGACCCAATGACCCACAAAAATTGCAATCAATTGACCACAGCTCACATTCACATCCCCTTCGATATCTTTCATCAAACTCCGTCCAACTCGTCGAGTTCGAAGGGCAGACAAATATTGACAGTGAGCAATTGCTTGCAATTCCTGAGGCCTGAGGTATCACCATCTCTGACGTCCATGTCGAATGCAACCATTTTGATCCCAGCTGAGTCCATAGCTGATGAGTGGTACATGATATTCATGTTGGGTCAGTACCTGAACGGATGGATGAAGTGATAAGATACTTGTAAGCAATCACCAGCACCAGAATGTACCTTTATTCTGAAATACCCTCTCAAAGTTGTCTAGCGACATCTCATCACCTCACCAGGTTCAGACAAATTCCCCAGATGCGGCCTCCAGAAGCAAATTGGTAGAGCCCTCGTGAAATGGTAACAAGTGCCTTGATGACTTGAACGGCCTGGAGTGGAGACACCTCAGGCAATTGCAGTGCCCAACAACATTTAAAGTTCCTCCCTGGCTCCTGTTTCGGCTTGGCAAGGTCGGAAAACTCACGCGACGACTCCGAGGCTGCAAGTACAACACAACGAGAATGTCAGTCACACGTGCGCGTGCACCACGTCGAATTTGCGCACCAACACGACTGAGCCTCGGTTAGCATACCGGATTGGCCAAAAGTCGTGTTTAGCAGCCGCTGACGCGCTTCCCGTGAACCGGCCTTCGTCCGTCGTCGCCTCGTGAGCCGTCACCGTAGCGCATAAACGACAGCGTGAATGCTTACCGCTGTGGCACTCGTGTCTGTGCAGTTGTGAAACGCAACGTTCTGCGCTTAGCGTGATCCATCGCGGTGCTCGCGCACAGCCCAACAGTCCACATCGAAGGTGTCAAACGAGTTTGACGTCGGCTGTGCAAAAAGGGCGAGGGGGTCATGGAGATTTCGTACGACGACGCTTTTTATCAAGCAGGGAGGGAGGGGAGAGCGAAATTGAGTGTGGAGATGCGAGCGGGTGGAGGACGATGATGGGTTCTCCATTCAGGATCACCTCCCTTCTTATATGTCCGGGGAGGACTTGTTTGGAATGCAGAGCTAGGGTGCCGGTATGTCATTGGTATCAGAAGTTATCTCGCGGGGTTAGCGCATTGGCATACTGCGTTCTATATTTTCTACCCGAGGGGATTGACGTGGCGACGGAATGCTGCCATAGCATGTCAGCGAGGTTTTTTTGGGTCGACAAGTAGTACGCTCATATGATACCGCACTGACGCAAGTTCACAAGAAAACGATTTGCAAACTGGATGAAAAGGCTTGGGTGACGTCATCCAATATTGGAATCTCCTCCGATCCGTGTGGCGGTGCCCAGAGCAATCTAGGGACCCGTCGATGGCAAGGTGGTGACGACCTTCAAGTTCACGATCCTCCGAATCAGAGGTTCCCGTTTCGATGTCCTCGGGATCCCGAGCACAACTTGAAGGGTATATGACTCGTCCTTTCCCATGTCCAATTTTCGAACCCCGTCCCGAGCCGTCGGACCCCTGCGCGTATTTCATACCAGTTGGTTCGAGGGGCGTACGTTATAGTACGTTTGACTAAAATGGGTGTCGAGGTGTCAACTTGAACTTGAGTCTGCGGGCGCACAATTAATGCGGGAGAAAGCGACGGGGGGGCCCGGGGGAAGACAGATACCGGCCGGGCTGACACAGCTCATTTCCAGCATCCCCTAAGACTGACTTCGATTTTACGTACCTTGTTTGTCGTTTCACACCTCTGTTTGCAGCTTCGATGTACCTCGATATTCCTTCTCCCAGGCTCGTCTCCGTCTGGACGTAGGCCTGCAAATCTTCTAGTGATAGCATCACTCACCTCGTTTGCGGATTCAACGACTGGCGAACAGGAGCATGGTCTCTGACCGTTAGCTACTGCAGATTACTCCGATCAGAAGGAAGGTGTTACGCTCAACGCCTCGATTAAACAGGAGGCTGTAAGTGACGAGCCCATTTTGATGCAGTGCTTGATCGGGGCTGAGAGATTACTTTGGGCCAGTCTTCGGGATCAGAATTCCTGTGTTGTTGCATAGAAGCTGTCGTCCCACCTGCAAGAGATACCAACACACATTTCGTATGGTACGATCACGGATTTCGTGTGAGTAGGCCCAAAAAATTCACGCTATGGCAGAGATCCGTTGACTGTGACCATACAGATCATCATACGGGTGGCAGCGAGAGGCGCCTCATGTCGCTTCCAGGGGGATATTGAACTTCGCGAGCGTAACAAGGGTACCTGGTGTGGGACACATGGCACATGCACCTCTCCCACATCTCTGGCTCGTGCTCCTCGCTGATCGAAGGCGCGCGAACCAATAGATTATACAGACCCACCCTGATGCTGTCGCGGACATCATCTTGTTCGTGAATTTTACTGTACTTCCAAGGTGCGTTATTTAGCTACAAATGTTCTTAATAGATGATCGTCGAATGACTCGGACGAACGGGAAGATCCACTCATCCGACCATTCGGAGTATGCTTCGTCATGGCTTCCGAATTGATTGGCTACACATGTTGCATGTCCTGAAGTTTATTTCCATAAAAGCTGTTCACTTGAAGTGGAGTGCTCGAATGTCTGCAATCAAGCTGATATTGGTCTTGGTGCTTAAAATGGTTTTCAGTCATGCAGAGCTAATTCGGCACACCGTAGTTGAAGATTGAATGCGCTGAATGGTCATAGCTGGAATCAGCTAGTAACTCGGTGATGACATTTTTTTGATGGATTCGGTGTCCGCTGACTCTGAATGCAAGTCATTTTTCTTTAAACGGCAGAGTTCGGAGGGATGGCCGTGTCTAGCATTTTTCAGTTCAGTTGTCCGATCTGACGACTTACTCCAAGTGATGGCTTGATCACATCACAGTTTTGCGGGATAGCGATTAAATGGACTGGCTAGAGGTAGCCATGGTGAGTTAATCCTACGTCTGTTATTGGTGCTACAGATATATATATATTTATAAAGTGAAGTTGTTGCAGTGTTTTTTTCAGTACAACGTCCCTGCAACTGCTTTGTCCTACTACTAAGGTAGGTGTCGTGAAAAACTGACGAACCTCACATGATGTGACAAAATGTGACACTGTGCAATCAACATGGTGCTAAGGTATGCCAAACACTGTTTTCAAAGTCAGCAACTAGAGTCTAATGTCTTCCAGCAAACTGTGGCATGCCATGGCCCACTGGCACATGCACATCAATGTGATTTTATACAAAGCAGATCAGCGTGGCTTCAACTCTATGTATATAGTATGATGTGAATAGTATAAAAACAATAAGAAAATATATTTGGATTAATAGTGATAATAAATTAGAAGTTCAAGTTGCTGCTGTCACAGTGTCATCGAACTGGCAGATGATGGTGTCCAGAAGGACTTGGTGACCACAATATATCTTGATTGCCCATGCAGCCTGAGCACCATTGAGCCCCTTGTGGTATGCATCAATAAATCTTGCTGATCGGATGGAGAACCTGGTGGTTGATTAACACTGATTTAATCACAAGTAAAAATCAACTTACTGCTGCATTGACAATGGAGGAACTGCTTTCAGTGAGTTTACAACATTGCACTCCAATTCAGCCTCTGATGATGAGCAATTGTTCATTCGATAGATTTGCTTTGCGGCATAACCCCAGCATTGCTCGATGAAATTAAGCTTGCAATGGAATTTTGGTAAGAAAATCACATCAAACCCTCAACATCGGCATGTTGTCTCAAGGAGAGATTCAACATTTGTGAAATCTGGCTGAGTGTACAGTAGATGACAGCAACAGCAGTCTGTCCTGTCGCCAGCAGGGCATTTAAAGTCCTTGCATTCACTTTTGAGGTGACTGGCATTAGAATAGCCACATTCAATAAGAATCTGCGCCATCCCTTTGAACCACCCAGCCTTCTCATGACCCTCGGGGAAGTATAGTGGCTGTGGAGTTCCGTCAGGTAAGCGTCCGTCACCCATGCGTACTGTTTCTTTGGTGGGCTTTCCATTGGCTCCGAGAATAATGTTCCCATTTTCATCACGGCAAATTTTGGATACACCCCAGGTTTTTGACAGTCCCTTTGGCATCCAACGAGCTACCAATGCATCATCAGCATGTTTCAGGTGAGTTGGTGCATTGTCGAAGATCAGAACATGGCCATCGTTAGTTTGTTCGGCACGGCTGCCGTGCAATGCTAAGTTGGATATGGAGTTTCATGAAACATTATTTTACTATGTTTCTCCTTGGAATATTAATAACTTATTTAGATCTTTATTTCTCACTAAATGACACTGCTTGTATATTCACCACTACTACCTGAATACGACTGTGGTTCAGATTTCTGAAAAGTGAAGTGGTCGTTTTGTTATTAATTTTTCAAAACTCGTCCTGCCAAATGTCACACTGATCACGTGAGGTTCGTTGGTTTCGCTTGACACCTACCTTATGCCTATACGGTACCCGCCAATACTCTCAAAGGGCTATGTGCTTGATCCGCGCCTACATTTCTTATTTCGGCTTGTCGCAAAATGATACTGGGCCAATCAAGGAATGTACAGATGCAAAAGATCACAATGCGTCTTCCGAGACCCCGGAAGATATCCACACGCTTGTGTTCCTGCACAGAAACGGGACTCGTCAGGAGCTCTTGGGGCTGACGATTCAGTGAGTTTTGAAAATAAACGAACTAGTACAGCGTATCTTCGGTTCCATGAGGTGTTGACAACTCGAGTTGCTGAATCTAGGAAATGCTGCCATACACATTGAACTTGAAGAGGTCCCTCGTTGGAACATATGTAAGCAAGCCTTTCCTAGAGACGAAAATTTCGATAAATACTCATGCCCTCTCCTTCGGCCGTTCGTGTAGTTTTATCGGAACATTATGCTCGAGGTGTCCTTGCATTCTTTCAAGGTCAGGCTAGGCACTGGTGCGGATGTCGACGTTGGGTCGACCCAAGGATGTCAGCGACAACGTACGACCCCTTGCTCAGAACTTCGGCATTACACATGATCGAGCCACAAATCGATGTAGACTTCGTTGTTGGGAAGATCTTCCTTAAAGACAGACTGGTCTGTCATTGAGCCGATACGCGTCACAGATGACTCTCTGGGGCCTCTTGGCCGCTTCCTAGGCTAAACCTGCTTCGTTAGGCGCAAATAACCTCTGTTGTGGCTGTGACTAACGATCGGGACGGCCCATGTAACGCATCAGTTCTGCCAGTGATACCATGCGCGAATCACTAGCGAGTGGTATGATAGAACAATCGGAGGTGAACGTCTGATCAGCTGATTGAAGGTACCAGTCTTTGTTGTCCTCAGGACGGAAGAGACGAGGAAAGGAGATTAAGCCGATGCATTCATTACTTCGCCTATGTAATGGAATCGATGTACTGGAGCGTAGGTAATGAGGCGGGCAGCTGATTCGTACAATAGCACGACAACATATACATAACCTGGTTTCGGAAGGGCTCAAAAGGCGCAATCAGAGTGATGTATGATCACTTGATCAATCTCTTGTCCTTGATCGAGGGGATCTGTCAGGTCAAGGACAGTCACCTGAGGCCCGCACATGACATGTCTCACCTCCTGCATCTCCATCAACCACTATTAAAGTGGAGTTCGGGTTCTGAGAGTTATCGCGGATAGTCAGTCCACGAGGATATTGGCAAAAATGGCAGGCCGGTGGCCGCCATACCAACTCTTATCAATTTGGTAACGATCCCTGCCAAGGCCACCGAGAAGCCGGAGTTGAACGTTTGAAACGAACGCTTTAGTATCCGCTTCAACAACTTCTCGCCCTATAAATCTCGTGTTTGATCCCGTTCATCATCTTCTTTTCTGCGCAAAATTACCCCAGAATGCCCACCGTCAAAAAGATCTGCTGCCGTGCGTTCGTTCTAGACAGATTAGCTGGTGGAGGTGTTGCTGACAACCTGTTCATAGTCGGTGCTGGTTACGTCGGTCTGTACTGGTCGTTTGGTGCGGCGGCCATATGCAATAACCTTTCTCTTGCATTTTGGCAGGCGGTCCCACCTGCGCAGTCATAGCTCTCAAATGTCCCCACATTCAAGTCACTATTGTGGATTTGAACCAGTCTCGCATAGACGCCTGGAATAGCCCAGACTACAAGTTGCCAATTTACGAGCCGGGTCTTGAGGGCGTTGTCCGTCAAGCTCGTGGTCGTAACCTCTTTTTCTCTACAGATATCGACAAAGGCATCCGAGAAGCCGATCTTATTTTCGTCAGTGTCAACACTCCCACCAAGAAAAGCGGTATTGGAGCTGGTTGCGCTGCAGACCTAAAGTTAGAATTTCGGGATTTTCCACTCAAACCAGTATCTGACTCTGTTCCTTGTAGTTATGTCGAACTCGCCACTCGTCGCATCGCCGCAGTTGCTAACTCGAGTAAGATTGTGGTGGAGAAGTCGACAGTGCCATGCCGTACTGCCGAGTCGATGCGCACGATTCTTGAGGCTAATTCGCACCCAAATTGTCGATTCGACATCCTATCAAACCCTGAATTTCTTGCCGAGGGAACTGCCATCAGTGACCTCCTTGCGCCAGACCGAGTTCTTATCGGGTCCCTCGAAACACCAGAGGGTAAGGTTGCATGTGACGCGCTCACTGAGATTTATGCGAACTGGGTTCCGTCAGTAGCTTTTCTCTGCCGCTGTGTTGAACGCATAGCTGATGATTTGTTGTAGGAGAAACTGTATCCTTACCGTGGGTTTATGGTCCTCCGAGCTTTCTAAGCTAGCGGCAAATGCCATGCTGGCCCAGCGCATTTCCTCCATCAATGCTCTCTCGGCCATCTGCGAGGCCACTGGTGCCAACATTGATGAAGTGGCGTATGCCGTTGGCAAGGATACCCGTATCGGCCCAAAATTCTTGCGTGCATCTGTTGGCTTCGGGGGTTCGTGCTTCCAAAAGGACATCCTGAACCTGGTGTACCTCAGTGAAAGTCTACATCTTCCGGAAGTCGCCAACTACTGGAAGCAGGTTGTAGTCATGAACGAATATCAGAAGACGAGATTTTCAAAGAAGGTCGTTGATACACTCTTCAACACGATTACAGGCAAGGTAAGTTGCGAGGTCAGAATGACTTCTTTTCCCCTACAGCTTTTGTCCTCATGACATTCTATGCTTTATTTTTACATCGTGGGATCAAAGACTATGGACTAATGCCTTCCCATAGAAGATTGCTGTTCTCGGCTTCGCATTCAAAGCTGATACCGGGGACACGCGCGAGTCAGCCGCCATTTCCCTCGTCCGGGACTTCCAAGCAGAGAATGCCAACGTGGATATCTACGATCCACAAGTTGAAGAACGGCAGATTTGGTGCGACCTCTCAGACGCATGTTTCACGATCCCACTCGCCACCTGTAAGTATCTATCCGACCCTTTGGTGCTACATCAACCGCTCAATGACAACCTTCCCACCACAGTGCAGAAGCGTGTGAAAATATCCAGCTCTGCGCTTGAAGCATGCAAGGACGCTGAAGCTATTGTTATCGCGACCGAATGGAAAGAGTTCCGAGACATTGATTGGCATGAGGTCTATCGCAACATGAAGAAACCAGCTTTCATCTTTGATGGCCGCATCTTACTCGATGTTGACAAACTTCGGAACATCGGATTCAAGGTCAGATGAGTTATCCATTTCTCCAATTCAGCCATTATTGCTTTCCAAGCCTTTGATGGCGTTATCAACGACAGCATTATTGATTCAGCACCACAGGTGACTGTCATTGGTCGCGGCGACAAGCTGTAGACCACGTGGGCCGTCTGGCGCGCTGTAGGGGAACCGAAAATGAACTGTCAATGGACGCCACCCAACTGATAAGTACCTAAGCCAGTTCTCCTTTCTTTATTCCTCTTCGCGTCTCTTCGATATCACGATGTTCAATTTAGCTAAAAGAGAAAACCCGAATTGAAACTGGCGGAATCCTGATTCACTTCCGCTGGATACTCGCCTCCCTCCTTCCTTGTTGTCTTCCTGTCCTTTTTCTTTGCGTCCCACCCGTTTCTCGGCATCAGAAGACATGGAGCTTGAGAATTCAATATATGTGGACGGCTGCCCCAGGAACCAGACGCTCGTTCGCCTCGGGATCACCCGTCTATATCTCACACATGTCAATGTGTATGTCCACGACAGGTTCCGTGGAACACCCATGCAGCCGACCCTGTGGCCTTTCAAGGGAAGCGCGCGTCCCGCGTCATCTAGCGCGCAACGCGCAGACTGCGAATGTTGACGTGCCGCGCGATCGTCTGATGAACCTTTTATCCGTCTTGGACCATGATGGCGCAAGGCCTCGGAAGTTCACGATGTGGTGGAGATGGTGGAGCGATATCGAATATGGATGGTCGAACGGAGCACTGGGGGCAAACTGGGCGCGCCCTTGCTTGCGATCCCACACACTCGGTGCTTCGATGATTCCGACCCGAACAGTGAGTGACGCGAGTTGGCTTCGGCCGAGATGTGTATCATTCGTACGCAAGGTGTGTCGTAGAAAACGACAGTGCGAACTTTTTTTATTTAATATCGACAAACGCGGATCGGATGGGCGTCACACTTAAGCAGAGATGGCGATGAGAAAACGTCATTCGGGTTCCGGCTGATCTGAGCGCACTCGGACACACTAAGATATTGGAATTCCGTAACATATCGCCTGAACCAACTCGGTCGAGCCAAAGTCTTTCAAGGCAACACCTGATTGGCACAAGAAAATCCATTGACAGGTCAAAGGCGAGAAAAAGAAACAAGAACAGTATATACGTTTCAACGTGTCCAAGAAACACAAGAACAAACGGTACGGGAAACGACGAACAGAATGAGACGGAGAATAATCAACAAGGAAATTTGTCATTTTTTAGTCTTTCACAACAGCTTTCATAGGGAAACACGAGGCACGTACACATAATAGGTGCCCTATTCGCAAAAAGTGGCAAAACCCAGCATATCAGTGGAAAGAAGAAAAAGAAAAGGAGCGTTCTAGACAAATAGCGACCGCTTTCTATTGAGTTCGAGCGCGTGGGCGGAGATACCATCTGGTCGGAGTACGTCGAACCCACTTCTAGCCTGTTGGGGATCGTCTGATCAAGCTCGCGGTCCAAGATTGCTCACGAGATGACTCCAAGGCTAAAACAGGAATGGCGAATGATTTCGCACGTAAGCCATCCAATGCCGCAGGTCGTATGGGCGGGATCACGCTGGAGTGATGTCCAGGTGCAGAACCGATTTCAACCATGAATTCCCCATGTGCGGGAACTAGAGGGACTCTTGCGATGTTGACCAGGTTGGATATACTGCTGCGTGTGGCCGTTTAACAAACCCTGGTGTGAAGTCGGTCCCCCATAATGCGTCGTCGGTTGACCTGCGGCGGATACGATAGCGGGATCAATGAAGGAGACATTGTTTGAGTTCTGCCATTGTGACTGCCGATGGTCTGTGATTTGAGCCATTGGACTAGATAAGGCATAAGATGCCTGAAAGGGTGTCTGTGGAACGTGCTGCGGCGTTCCCAATGGCAGGGACGTTGATTGACGATGTCCTGGACTGACGGCAGAAAGAGACTGTGATGACTGGAATTGGGGTAAGGGTTGCGGAGCTAACTGTCGACCTGCCTGAGTAGACTCAAATTGTGGCGTCCATGCGTGCTGTACGCTTGGCGAAGGGAATCTCTGAGTTACATCGCTTCGCAAACCCATCGGCGGGGAGTTCAACGGAGAAGAACCCTCGTCCAGGGAAGTCGACCAGATCGAGGGTGGCGCAGTTGGACCCAGTCCAAAAGGAAACTGAGGCTGAATAGCACTCGATGTTGGGGGCCGTGGTGGGCGAGAAACGTCAACAGCACTTCGTTTTGTTCCCATGACGTTATTCAAAAGGTCTTGAGCAGTGGTACCGGGAACGACTACCGGAGATCTGGGTGCCGTACGCCCGGGTGTTGTTGCGCTAGGCGGATTGGTTACAATAAACGGTTCATCCGGCTTGATGGCACTCCGCAGGATGGGTGTGGTGGGAAGAGTAGCGGGCACGGGAGCCGGTGGCGAACCAAGCGGTCTGATACACATGGTCAATTTCAGGAAGATCCGGAGAGTCAAAATGCGAACCTGGGATTCCAAAGAATAACTTCCCGGTCTTCTTCGTCGTCTACTGCCCCGTGATCATGCAGGGCTTCCCGGAAAGCGTCGCCAACTGGGTCGTCGTCTGTTCGGTTCGTATCTGTCATTGCATCATCTTCTAACTCCTTCGCGCGCCGCGAAACATCCTGCAGAACACAGGGAAAAATTTGATCGGGGTCTTGGGGGATCGACTCATGCATATCTGCTGACGAAATGGAGACATTATTGTCGAAAGAGAAAGTATTGCCATTTAGATGGATGGGGCAACTCTATCGATAAGAATGCGTAAGATCGGTAGCAATCCCCACATTAATTGAATTGTCACCTCAAGTTCAGCGAGCGACTTGGCGTCCATGAGTAAGTCCCAAATCCTCATCAGTTGTTCCTCGTTTGGGTGAACCTTCTCTCGGCCATGGGTTGGTATTCCATTCCGCTGTCCCTCTGTCTCGTTTCCAGGAACTGCATCCGTCGATGTACCTCCGTCAACAAGAAGATCTCGTAATGGGAGGAAACCCTTTAAATCGATATCTTCGTCCATAGGAGTCGTAAGGGGAGGTAACCTGGCCAATGGGAATATACCGTTCAATGCGCTATAAAACAGGGCAAATATAGCCCAAAATAGCGGTAATCCTTCGATTAAAACTCCTCGGGTACCTTTCCCGGTAGGGCCAGGCTGTTCACCGACGGAGGATTGAGTAGCATGTAAGACATATTTGATATTGGCTACAAGCCACTTGCTCGCGATGCGCAGAGCAGGTAAAGTACGTCTGAATGGCGCCGTGATACGCTGTGCAAGATCGTTCTCTGCGGCATCTTCAGGGGGTACAGTGAGCTCAGCAGCGCCTATCTCAAGAAGGACACGATGGATGGCAATAACATGGGTCAAGATCTGTGATTCGATAACGGTCGAATCTGGAAGTCCGCTTGATCTCCTATTTGAAGGCGGTGAGGTGTCGCGGATCATGCGATGTTTCCATAGGGCTCCCTGTGAGAGGACGACGACTTTGGACACAGTTTCTATCGGAAGAATACGTTCTGATACCAGGCCCCGGAAGTCATCCGCAACATCCTCCGCATGTGTGACTGGATTCATTTTAATCCTGTGAAATATTGAGCGTTAACTGCCAGGACTACAACTGAGATACTAACTTATCTGAACCTAATCGCCATAAAGCATGCAAAAGAACAACATTTTCCTTGAGGTACTCCACTCTCAACCGAGGCGGAACTTCTCCGGATTCTGGAATCGTCATATGGGAGCCATCCTTTATCTTTTTGGTCTGCTGATCAACCGCTTTGTTGAGAATTTTCTTGACATTTTCTGATGCGGTGTCGTACGGCTGACGGACGCAGAGCGCTCTATAATAATGAAATAGGGAGCTGAACATGTCACCCTGGTAAAATGCAAGAATGGCAAGTTGATGGGATGAATTCCCTTCGTATGGGACAAGAAGACGGGCTTGTTCGTAACATTGAATAGCCTTGTCGTAATTTCGTGCCCGCGGGATTGCGTCAAAGCCAGGTATGCCGCCTCTCCTACCGCCCCGGCCGCCCCGTTTCGCCGGCGCTGTACCATCCTCGTGACCGGCCTTGGGACGACCACCAGACTCGTTATAAAGCTCCCGGTATCTGGCGATATCTCCGAGACAAACGATGGCCTTGCTCAGGATCGCGAGTCTGCTCCCATGTTCCGCAGGGTCCGGAGCAGGTGTACTCTCTTCAGGTGGGAAAGAAAGTTGATTGCGCCCGTGGTTCTGATTCGAAATACCATTTCCATCGCCGGAATCAGGGAGGCTCACAAGGTTGGCGTCATCCGAAGGAGTCAAGATGTTCAGAACAACCAAGACGGGGTACGCTTCATGTAAAGCAAAGGATCGTTGATATCGGACCACGAATTGAATCCAAAACTTTTCCTCGTCTGAAAGGAATTGTCGGAAACGTTGCATAAGCTTGCGATATTCAACGGGGCCATGACCACCTTGTCGTGGCTGGTGACGAGGCGCGGATTGCAACGTTCGTTCGAGCGTTGCGAGGCTCTGCTTGTAGTGGGAGATGAATTGATACGACGTCTGCATCCATAGGTGGGTCTCAGCATCCTTGGACTCTCTTGCATACGGTTTGACCAGTAGCAATCGTAAATATTGGCGCCGCAGACTTTGTCGGATGGTTAATGAGAATGAGTGGCATGGTATTTCGAGAGCACAGGACAGCTTACTTCTTGCGACTAAACTCGACCTCCTTATCCCAAGGATTGTGTGTTTTGAGCAGCTCTTTCAAACCCTGATGTAAACCTTTTGCCTCCCTAAAGTGACATGAGCCCAACTGCCGAGGTGAGCAGTGAGAAAGTGGAGTACCTCGCAAGATGGGCAGCCGAGTCGGACATGTTTGTGAGATTGAGAGTTATAAACCCATTTTCTGACAGGACTCTGATATCGACGCTCAGCACCCCGTAGGCGGCAAATGCAAGTCGTGGGAAACAATGGTGAGCCTAACAAAGTTTTAGCTCCTACTATGTAGTTCAGCACTACCCACGCGGGGACTATAACAACCTCGACTGCTCGGTCATTACTTGGGGTGACCACGCCCATTGCTTGTCCTTCTCCACTATCACCACGAGAACGGGTTGCGAAAGAACCGGTCCACTCTCTCGGGCTCCGCTTACAGACTCCAGTGAGCCTAGCCATTGTCGTTGGCGCCCTAATCACCGCTGGCATTTGAAAAAAAGGTAAGCGTAGTCATGTTGCACCGGCACTCCGAAAGACTGAAAGCAGTCATATATATGAGCTAGGGTGTGACACAATTTTGCTTTTTAAAGCTGGGGTTACAAGACCGTAAAAGCTTTCCGAACTGCGCCCGCTGCTGCCAGAGCACACGCACCAGAATGGCCGATATATGAAACGTACCAATCTCGATTTGCAGTAGAGTCCACCGATTAGAGTCGAGATCAAGTACTGCACCGGCGTGGAGTCTGGACCGCCCGCGGCCTTGAAGTAGCACTGTCATGGGAGGGGTAACTCAATCAATCTCACTGTCTATTAATATTGACATGCACGCGGTTCCACGTCCCAGTAAAACGCATGCTCGCACGCGCCACATCGATCGCCAAGGAGTACTCGGGATGCGAGCAACTACGTATCCAGACATGGTTATGTTGCACACGAGCGAGTTTGACGGTCCCTGTGATCAGCAGTACGAAAATCTAGAATGGGTAGAAGCTATAGACTAATCAGTACCCAGTGTTCCACCCGAATGCAAATTGATCCGCCCCTTTGGAGAGTGGAATCCAAAAAGAATATCGTTCTAGCCTGTCTTGAACTTGAGCTCGAACCCTAGAGTCGAGATGGGCCCGCGCGGCGCCACGCTCGGAGCCTGGAGGGGGGTCGGTGGCACATACCGTCAACGGGCAGATTCTAATTCAGAGGGCGTGGTTTGGTAAAGTTCTTCCTCTGCTGGGTGCCGCACCTAGTACTTACCTGTACATGTTGTCCGCTCTAATCAAAACAATTTGCACTTTTCAGGTTAGATTGTCTGCCATGTTTGGATATGTAGGACATCCACTGGTATGTTCATCTATTTTGCTTGAAGGGGTTGACCGCATGGTCTAAAGTGCTTCGATGCTTTCTAGTATCACCTATTACATATCACCCTTCAGGAGAGTAGAAAAGGCTCCCAGACTTGCTCGACCACCCTCGTCCTCAAACCCCCCTCTCCACTCGCTGCATTAGCTCCGCTGCAACAAATTCCTTTGCGCTGACCACCGAATACTTTACATACCATATATCACCACGCTCCCAATCACACCATTATCACGATGCCCCCCTTCTACGAACTCTCTGTCGCCTCTTTTGGGCAGCCATCATCTTCAAAATCCAAATGGGCTATCGCCGTGGTTTTCTCACCATCCTCTGGTCACTCGCTCGTGTACCAGATCGTGGGCTCGGCCTCAGACTACAGCCTGGATGCGCCACAGTCGGTCACACTAAAGGAGGGGGAGAACGGATACGTGGGTAAAGCACCTGTCGGGTCAGTGGACTCCGAGAGGCTCCACCAGTTACATTCCACCCTCGCTTCAATCCCCGTCGTGCATGGGAATGCTGCGTGGAACTCTCACAATTGGGTCATGGAGGGAATATTAGCGCTGCGCAAACTGGAGGGCTATCATATTGATAAGCATGTGACATCTCAATGGGTGTCGGAACGGCTCGGTGGGAAGTAGGGGGAGAGTGTTCGGCGAGGCAGTTGTGATGCATGCTCTTGGACTCTTGATACCACAGTTGATAGATGCTGTGTATGCTGGGACATTGGAACGGTGTACTGCAATCGTGGATTGATCGTGGACTTGTATTCTTTGTTGTGTTTGCAGATCATTGTACGTTGCTTAGAATAGCAAATCCAGGGTTCTGCGACAGGAATTTCGGAGTTTCAACGCTTTTTTAACCTAGCAATTATGGGATGGTGAGAGCCTGTGCGAGCACCCGCCAGGAACAATCGAAGAGGCATTGCCTATCCTTGCTTACTTGAGGCAGCGAACGTCATTCGAACCCCGATGACTCACCGAGGCCAGACTTGATTAAACCTAAGTAACAGCATTCATTAATAAAGCTGTTGGACCAGAGTAGACTCTTCTGATAGGCTCGAGGGTCATTCGTGAAACCCATGCTTGTCGACACCGGCGGTCTATCGACGACGATTTCATCCCTTGATACGTAAATCATGCTGGCAACGTCTTCGCTCGTAAGCGTGTGTCGGTGGAGGGGACATATCTGGACCACCAATTCGCGATCTCAAGGAATGGGTCTAGAAGCTAACTCAAACGGTCAGTGACAGAACCTGCGACCGACTTCTCGTACCCATCAACCCACTAGCTCTTGGGTGTTATAGTTCATTTCGGGGCTCGGATATTAGTGAAATGCGGGAAACGCCTTCTCACCCACGCAAGGTGTTTGAATGAATAGGGTTAAAGATGCTGTCGTAATTCCACGCATGAGGGGTCCATAGCAAACGACCGATCTACCATGCGTATCACGATTGACCTGCGACTTCCCAGGGCTTCTTCTTCAATTGTGCGGTTGACTGACTCGGAACACCGTCCTGGAGTGGTTCGGGGAGTTGGAAAAGTATGTCGGCGGGCGACTTGCGAGATCAACTTACGCTTAGCGTATCCGGAATAATTTTGTTGTTAGGGATGTTATCAGTCTTTCCCTGCTCAATCAAACTTTTCAGCTCGGCGAAAGTCAACGTGTGTATCTCTCCTTGCTCTGCTCCCAAGGAGGTCTGATTGCATTCATTTCCGCTCTCAGCAGGGACGTGATTCAACTCCGCGGTATCACCAGCCTGGATGTCTTCGAGGCTGATATTATAACCAGTGAGGCTAGCCCAACTTAATGAGGTGACTGCTTCTCAAGCGAAAGAATTACCAGAGTCACACACCGGTTGAAGTAGAAGACCTTGGTCTTCAGAATAAGTTCCGACTTCTCACTGTCAGGAACCTGATTCATCGATTCATGGTTAAGGATTGTAGAAAGACCTTGCTAGAAGCACTGGGACGTTGGATACAAGGGTGATGATATACCAAACAGACGTACCTGGAAAGCTTCATCCGAGGAGAAAGGAAAGCTATGAAATTGGCGAAGAACACGTTGCTGGCGCTCGTCTCCCGGGTCGGTGGTCGGTGAGGATGAGCTGTCGTGACTCTGTAATGCGTACATGCCCTGAGAAGAATCTCTGGTGTTCACGAGGCGACGTAAATAATTATGCAGTGTAACTTAATGAAAACCAGGAACCTAGACATACGGAAGTAAGCTGCAGAATTAAAAGCTGCGGAGAACAACGCCGCTGATGCCAGTCGCAGCGCCTGGCGTGGCCTGAAAGTTCTGAACCCATTCCATGGTCGATCTTGGCTGATTATGTAATACAACTTCCACGTCCACGGGTACCCCCGTCCGCGCCGCGCGGCCACTGCCACTGTGACCGAGGGCAAGTGAACTCGTTGTTGGTTCACAACGAACCATGTCGACCAGCGTTAGCAAGATCGTGGCCCAGCGGAGCCACCGCACCCTCTTGGAACTCGTCTTGAAACCAGGAAATGGTAAGCGTATATCCTGTCGCGCGGCGCAAACCGCCGGAGACCTAGTAGCATAACTCAACCCTAACACCGCTATTCCCTTCCTCCTGCAGATATCTGTGCAGACTGTAAAGCACGTGCTCCGCGATGGGCTTCTTACAACCTGGGCGTTTTTATCTGGTGCGCATTCGTTTTGGCATCTGCCCCGCCCATACATTGAGAGGTGTGCAGTATGAATTGTGCCAGCATCCATCGCAAAATCGGGACGCATATTACTAAAGTGTATGTCAACTGTATTCATGTGATTCCTCGGCCTGATATCTGACGCCTGCGCAGTAAGAGTATAACCCTGGATGAGTGGAGCAAGGAACAAGTCGAAGTCAGACATTGGTCCTATTAAACGAAAACTGCTAATCTTATCTCGTTTCACGCAAGGTCATGAAGGAGAAGGGGAACATCAAGTCAAACGCGCTGTATAACCCCAACGAGACTCGACACCCTCCACCAACAAACTTGATAGACTCTGAACGTGACTCTGAGCTTGAGAGATTCATACGTTGTAGGGAAGAAAACCCATCTTCGCCTTCAGATTTGCTTATACGCATTCCTCTAGCGAAATATGAGTTCAAACGGTTCATGGATCGAAAGTCGGGTACTACTTTGCAGCAGGTTACAGCTGAGCCGCGGGCAGCATCTACAGCTCCTCGGTCACGATCAACTCCACTAACCGACGCAGCGCAAATCAGGCGAAAAACGTCTCCCGGACCTCTGCCCCCACCTAAAACGCCCGAAAACTTGCCCCCGAGGCTTAAGCTTCATCCTTCGACTACCATACCTCCTCTACCGCACAATGCTCCACCTCCCACGCGATCTATCTCACAGCCCCTCCCTCCGCTGACCACTTCCGACAAACTTACTGGAGCATTCCCACTAAGACAGTCTGTAGCGACACAACCTTCTATAGAGAAACATGTAGGACAAATATGGGAGGACCTTATTTCACTGCAAGGACCTTCCCAATCTTCCTCACTTCCACTCCAGTATAGCCCAATGGCCTCAATCACGTCTTCACCTTCCCAGCCACAGGTTCCGGTTCAACAACAACCAGCGACGCTCGGCCACACCCCGAACCCCTTCTCGATTTTATCCCTTGGCCAAGCCAACGCGACCGCGCCATTCGTCGCCAGTCCGATGTCGGTATCCACAACCTGCCCACAGTTTCCTTTCGCACCCCCCGCGCCCCTGTCCAGTCCCGCGCTCCACCTCGGCACGACGAATCCATTCAACCAGACACCACTGCTATCATCCTCAACCACGAGCTCGAACCCATTTTCGTCATCGCCTATGCCCATGTCAATGACCATGTCCACGCCCGCAACGCCCTCTGCGCAACCAGTCATGGCGCTTCCGACAGGGACCTTGCTGCACACGTCGCCCCTTCCATACCTCCCATCGCAAATGTCTGGGTCGTCTTTCCCGCCTATGCCATTCATCCCGGCCCCGGCCCCCGCCACGGCTGGCCTGTGGCAGAATCCCTTTACTCCCGTTGGTGCTCCGGGGCAGATGCCACTCGCAGCAAGTGCGGCGACGAATCCGTACTCAGCGATGCAGATGGGGCAGGCCAGGTTTCCGGGAGGGTCACCTCAGACTGCGTTTGGAATAACGACGTTCTTGAATCAACAACAGCAACAACAACCGGGACCGACACATGGGTTTGGCGGATGGACTGGACAGGGTGCGCAAGGGACATTTTGAATGTCAAAGCGTTTGTTTTGCAACCTGTCTAAGCAGACATGTCGGAGGAAGGGTTTAGGTTTATAGCTACGTCCTGGCACGGTGATTTCTACGGATGATATAGGCCCATGGGATATTTTAGATACACATACACATTCTATCTACTATCCGTCGTTACCTTTGGACATGACATTTCTGGTTGTTCTA
>QGOI01002946.1:0-20878 GCA_003313885.1 Boletus sp. MG55
CCATACAATTCTCGGGTATTGGAATCGGAATACGGTAGTCGAGAAATTCACGCACTGTGTCCGAGGTCTCACTCGTTCATAATTCATAAGTTGACGTGACGAAATTCTTGATCTGAGAGCACGGCTTTCCACAATAAGTTCGTAAGTATTAGTCTCGAGCCGTTATAGGAAATTCGGGTGAACACGGGAAGCAGATGACTTTCCGTTCTGTAGCGCGGAAGATCCCGACACCAGTAAGCGCTTCCCAGAACGGCTCGAGACTACGATGATCATGGCAGCGTCGGAAGTTGATAGACTCGTGACCAGTCCGTCTAAAGATCATGCAGGCGTCGGAAGTATTTGATGATGATGATGATGGCCGCAGGCCATCGGGAAGTGGAGCGGCTGGCAACCTGGCATAGACTATCATGATACTGTGATCGGACTCGAAATTTGCTCGGAATGGGGGCTTCCAGTACTCCGGGCCGCAGTCACTGGCAGCCACCATGGTCGACACCCGCCGGACCGCTGAGGGAGAACACATTATGTTCATGCAGCAAGCATTGAACGAAGCTCTATCAGGTGACTGCGTGCCCGTTCAAACTGCCTTTTGTGTTGGATGTGTTCTGGTAGCGCGCCTACCAGGCATGGAACCAGTCACTTTGGCCACGGGTTACTCGAGAGAGCTGCCTGGAAACACACACGCGGAGGCAAATGCCTTGACAAAGGCCCTCGGTCTCTCAGAGTCACACCTGGCGGCGGCACTCTTTCCGTCGCCGTCTCCCACCCCGTCCATCGAGGACCTTCTGCGGTACACGGACGTCTATACTACGCTTGAGCCTTGCTCCGTCAGAACATCGGGCCTCCCGGCGTGTGCGGATGCACTCATTAAAGCGGGGATCAAACGATGCGTTATTGGAGCAGGCGAGCCAGATGACTTCGTGAAGTGTGAGGGAGCACGGAAGTTGAGGGACGCTGGCATTGACGTCGTTTGGTTGAGCGGCCTGGAGAAACAGTGTCTCGATGCGGCTCGGAGAGGACACCACACGAAATTATAAAAACCAAGGTTCAATTATGTGACTTGAAGAAGTACGTCCCAGTTACTTTTTCCTAGCCCAAGCCTTCTCAAACCAAGTACGACAGACAACGCTTTACCCCCGTCGCCCAATCATTGATTATTTCCTTTGCACGGACGGCATCCATAATCGCCCGCGCGCTCTCGATGGACATCGTGATAACATCTAACTTTTCGTTGATTACAATGTCAACCATGACATCGTCCTAGATGTTCACATTATCATTCAATTATCTCATCTATTGGGGTTTGCGGACACAGACCTGAAGTAACCTGGTCATAGGCAATGCGTCGATAACTTCGGATTCCTCATATACAAGTGGTTCCGCAGGTATGGTGTGGTCAATCTAGTAGAAGATGAATGACGTTTGATACCCATACAAGAGACAAGCACTCACCTCAACAAAACTAAAGAGCTCGTTTTCCCGTCGATCTTCTCCCGTGACTCTCTCGAACACATTAACGAACACATTAGTTAGAGGCAAACCATTGCCTCCTGTTATCCATCCATCGATGTTCCGCAGACTACTCTGTTGAATCACTGATGTACGTTTGTGCAGATCTTGTTGCACCCTACGGGCGACCTCAAGGAGGTTGTCCGACACGGGGATGTGTATTGGCAAGACGTTCATGCATGGAACGGCCAGGTTTAAGACGTTTGGAACCGATCCTGTCCGCCCCGCATGCCAGAGCCCGAACGTAGCGTGATCAGAAGAGGAATGAAATGCCTGTATCGATGCCCAAGACGCCAGAAGGATGCAATGTAAAGGCAGTTCACTCGCTTGGGCTCGTTTCTTGAGTTCAGTGGCCCTTGGAATAGCCGACGTTATTGTCACAAGGATCCTCTCCAGGGAAGGTGGTTGATACTTCTCAGGTATTAGTGGCGGAAGATACCTTGGGAGAAATGGAATGGGCATAACCGACTGCCAGTACAGTCTTTGCTCGGAGAGATTGGCCAACGAGGGAGCAAACGCAGCTAAAAACGCGCGGGTTTCTGCAGTGTTCCGTGGGGACGAACCAAGATAAATAGAGGTGAGATCTTCGAGCAAAAGCTGGAGGCTGAAGGCATCGTATTGGAAGTGATGCATCCGAATCAGTAGATACCGATTGTTCGTCGATGTCGACGTTAAAATGAGACCTTTGGTTTGCGCGGCACTGACAGACAAGGGTGACACGACGATGCTCTTCATCTTCTCAGCGAGCACAAGTGAATCTTGACCATGCCCAGCACATTCAGATAAATCCGCTTCCATTGAATCTGATGCAAACGTGACTACTCGCGGGTCGTCACATCCTGGTGCTGAGGCGAATGTCGACCGCAGGATCGGGTGATACGCCATAAGAGCCTTCCATGCCGCTCGAAGCTGCTGAGTGTTGACATCAGGACTAAGCTTGTATGCGAAGACGTGGTGAAAACGCTGGCCAAAGCTACGTTGCCAAGCTGCAATCAGCCATTTCATCCCCTCGGTAGCGGCTGAGACGGAAACGATCTGATGGTGGCGTCTTTCTGGAAATCGTTCAAGGATTGCCTGGCGCTCTTCGGTCGTTATTTGTAGCGAGGGTGAGCTGTATCGCGGCGCCACAGTGTCGAGATTGGTCCTAGTAGCCTTGCCAGCCAATTCCCCGATCGTGAAGCTGGAAACGATGTCTCCAACGTTGATTGTGAGGCCTGCTTTCTTGCACTTGGCGCTCACACTGATGGCAGTGATGGAGTCCACACCAATTGCCACAAGTGACTGCGAAGGGGAGAGATTATCTGCAGGACAGTGAACCACTGACGCAAGGACAGCCAACAATTCCGGGGGGATACGCGTAGCGTCGGCCGGCTGGGAAGCCGGCTCGGGGACATCAGCCAGCTGGATGCTCGCATCAGAGGGTGTGAGGGCAGCGGCTGGATTGTCGAGGTGGTACACCATCTCATTCACCAACACCTCAATGCTAGCCACCGCGCTGGTGAGTGTTTCGGCATCCATGGCTTCGGACCGGCAAGCCATCCTAATCAAGAATCCACTTTCCATTTCGTGGAATTCAATATTGAAGGGGTACTAGAGAGGCTTAAGTCGTTGATTCAGACAGTGGACAAACAGTAGTACTGCTCACTTGAATCTGGGCATCAAACTCCTCCAGTTCGCGTAGTGTCCATAGTTGGCTGCGAACACTTGGACACCAAGGTTGAAAGAGGAATAAACTACTCAATAGGCCTTGCAACTGCAATTCGTTTTGCACGACTCGGAGTGAAACGTGTTGCCAAGGTAACGCACTGACATTAGCGCGATGAATGGACTGAAGTAGTTCCCGATTGCTCATATTTGGAGAGAACTGGACGCGACAAGGGACTGTATTCTGGATTTGAGACAAATTAAGTATATTCATCAATTATTCTCTAAATTCTACTCACAAGCATTGGTCCAACCACCTTTTCGGAATCGTCAAACGATCGACCTGAAACAACATGCCCGAAGACAACATCGCTTGAAGAATTCAATGAAGCGAGGTATTTCGCCCATACGGCTTGCGCGAGACATTGCAGGGTGACGGCATTATCGTGAACTAGTTGCACTAATAACTCCTGCTGGACAGAGACCAGCCTCGACGCAATGATTGCTTTCGACGAACGAGATGTGTTGCGCAGTAGGGTGTCCGGCTGATAGTTTTGGAGTCTCTTGGTCCAGTATGCGGTTGCGTGGTCTTGCTGGAATAACATGCGTGGAATCAAGTCAAAGAACTGGGCAGGATGCGCAACTTCTTGATTTTGATATATATGTTCGACATGTGATAGCAGAATGGGTATGGAGAGACCATCATATAACGCATGATGCATAAAGAGCACAAGATGGAGACCAACAGGGTCAGATCGCAAAATCCGCAGATGCATCGGTGGTTTGCGTAAAGCAAGCTCATCAGTTGGCTTGAGGTACGAGAAGAGTTCATCGACGGTATGCTGAAAGAACGCCGATGGAGTCGAAACACATTCCTGCCAATCGAGGTTTACGATGGAATGCCGAGCTTGTACCCAGGATGCAAGCTCTGCTGCGTAATGGAACGTAGTCCGAAGAATATCGAGATCGTGGACTGCATGTTCCCATGCGTTTCGAAGGACTGTTAGGTTGGTATCCGAGTCGAGGTCAAGGACAAATGAGTGAAAATACAGATTTCCAGCAGAGGCGACTGTCTTTCGAGCGTTTTTGTGAGTGTGACGCAACACAGATATAAGGGAAACATGTACCTGTGATATCATGCCAGCCTGGAGTGCAGTTGTGGGAAATATCTCAACTTCGTCATCGATGGTTAGTTTACATGTTGACGAGTCGAGACTGGCCCTGATTCTCTCGCACTGTTTCTGCAGAGAAAGAATACCCTGGTCGATCTCCACCCGTGCAGAATGGCCACGTGATCGCGCACATAAACCGCCGAGTTGCCGTATGGTTGGGTTTCCCATGATATCCGCTGCATTAGTTGAATAGCCATGTTGGCGGAGAATTCTAGACAAGCCAACGGATCGGATGGAGTCCAATCCGACAGAGATGAGTGACGTGTTAAGAAGTAATCGTTCCGATGGAAACTCGAAAAATTTCGAGACAATGTCCCTCAATGGCATGAGGTCATCCGCGTCCAAACTTTCCCCCAGTTCCTCCTCCACAACGTCGTTAGGGTGCATCGTGGACGAAACTGGGTTCATGTGTCGAACAACTTGGGCAGGTGGTGGCACGTAGTGATTTTCTTTGTTGAGCATATCAAGGAGGATAGCCTCGAATCGACGAAAAATGTTGGCAACTCCTATGGTTAGAGATTCATAGCCGTAATAAGCACCCTGGATAATAAGGGCATCATTTCTCTTATCAAGTAGAATCTCAATTGAAAGTGGGAACTAGTGGAGCCGTCAAGAGCTGACCAAACTTTCTGAGAAATCATTACTTACATCAGGCTCGGGCAGCTCGCTCCGCAGGATGTCCCATACCTCATACTGAGTATCGTCCTTGACCGTAACCGCAAATAGAGTATCAAATGGGGCAGTCCCTGGCGGAAGCCACTTTTGCACGTATGATAGAGGGAAGTGTTCGAACGCCACCGCGGCGGAAATATCCGCCTGAACACGATGCAAATAACCCTCCTTGTCAAAGCGAACTCTGGTTGGGAGCACATTAATCGTGGGGTATATTGCGTGTTGGGCGCCCTCTACAGGAGGCAGCCGTCCTGCACGAACAACCTGTCGTCGTGTTTACGTTAAAGAGTGACGGTAACCACAATGCAGAAACAAACCACAAAAGCAACATCATCGGTGTGGTGGATATACCTGGCTAGAGATAGCGCAAATGCGCATGTCAGCGCAGATTGCATGGTCACTTGATGAGGAGCCAGAAGTTTCCTAAAAGCGGTCAGGGATGTGGTGAGAGACATGGCCGTCCGTCGAATTTGGCTTGAAGACGGTATGCTTGTAAAGCGATGCCCTGACCAATCGAAACCAGAGAACATCGCGACCCAAAATTGGTGCCCTGCGTCCACATTTGCATTATGCATATACTCCAGGAGCGATTCTGGAGAGCAGGTAACAGGGTGTGGCTTTGCCAATAATTCATCTTCGACGAACTTCAGGATAAGTGGCAAAGATACGCCATCAAACAGTGCGTGGTGAATTGATAATGTTAACCAATGACCATGATGATCGGCTGGTGCGGAAAAAACTGCTAAACGAAACGGAGGAGTTGTTGACGTAGTGCTATTGATTTGCTTCGCCAAAGATGGCGCCACTTCCGCGTAGAAGAATGTGCAAAAAGAGTCTACATCTGTGAAAGGTGTCCGTTCTTCGATCCAAGGGAGTTGGGAGCTGGTAGGTGCCAGTACGACTTGAACCAGTTGTCTTCCAAAATAAAACACGGTCCTAGTTTACATGGATCATCTTTAGCGAACGAAGGTTGGCAAAACACTCTGACTCACCTAAGGATGTCAAGTTTCTTCATCGTAGCCTCCCACGCATCGCGTACTCGTGATAGTGGAATTTGATCCGAAATGCTCATGGTAACATGTTGCACACATGAAGTTGGGTGGCTATCCGAATGATAAAGAACGCCCTCCTGGATGGGGAATGGTGGAAGAACGTGTCCGACCTGTATGTGCGGGTCACCTTCCTCTGCCACGTGTAGCCACTGTTCAGAGAACAGTCTTAGGACTCCATTCGATGATGAGGCTGGTTCCGGGAGCGGATGTGTCTGAAGCAGTTCACCAATCGATTTGATAGATGCCGCCCTCATAATATCTGCGACAGCAATAGACACATGGAATGTTCGCCTGATGTCTGACACCAGCGTCACCAAAGATAATGAGTCCATGCCGTAGGCGAAGAGGCTTATTCGTGGGTCGATGGGTGAAATCTTGACGTGGTTCTCGACCAGGGACACAAGCTTCCACTGGATGTCAGTTAGTGATGAGTGATTTTCCGCGGGTGTGTCGGGGACGGAAGTTGCAATAAGCTGCTGAAGATCGATCTCTCTGAAAATGGTAGACAAGGCCTTGTCGTCTGTTTTCCCGTTGTGATTGAGAGGAAGCCAGCTGAGACGAATTATGTGTGCGGGTCGCATGTAACTGGCCAACTCCCGTTCGGAAACCGCTCGAAGCACTTGCAGGACATTATTTTCAAAAGAGACCACATGAGGCTTGGTAGTCCGCCGCAAAGCGAGAGGGACCTGGATATCCCAAGCAACGAAGGTAACTAATTGCAGTGTGTCCCCATTCCCGATGGAAGGATGTGTGACGAGTACCGTCCCAACGTTCAACTGCAGCCCAAGCTCAGCAAGAGCAGTGTTTCTGAAGACGGCGGAGATACCCTCAGCCTCAATTCGTACGCCACGCAGTTTGATCTGTGTGTCGATTCGGCCTATGATATGTAGGGTTCCGTCTGGTAGCATGCGAACTAAATCGCCGGTGCGATAAGACCATGATCCTGGGCGGGGCCACTCCACGAAGGATTTAGCGGTGAAGTCAGGACGTTCATGATACCCTCGTCCAACGAGCGGCCCCGCAACCACAAGTTCGCCGACAACTCCTCGAGGAAGAATATTGAGGTTGTCATCAACCACGTATGAAGAGATGTTAGCAAATGCCCGACCGATATTCTCTCTGGGGGTGTTTCCATCCATGAACCGCGCACAACAACCTATGGTCACTTCACTAGGACTACGATCCAGTTGGCTTATTGCAGACTCGGAGACAGTGAACGATTGCTCACCCATAAAAATTAGCGAGTCTGACAAATGGATGGTCAGCCCACTTATCAAGGATCTGCGGGAAAGCAGCCGATGAATTTAGGTCCGTTGTAATTATATAGTAAACTGCGACTTACAGAATCACTGATTTTCTCCCCGCCGCTACCAATATATCTGAGCCTCATGTCCTCTCCCTTTCGATCATCCTCGACAGCACACATGGTAGCATCTATCAAGCTAGGCACGAGACCGACGTGTGTGATCCCAAGGAGATTGATGTACAAGGGCAAGTTTTCCAGAAGCTCCCCCCGTCTTGCAGAAACCAGTGTCATCCCCAGAGCCAGCGGAACGAAAATTTCTGCAAGATGGACATCGAAGGCTATAGCTGGTAGGCAGAGGACAGCGCTTCGTCACAAACCCCAGAATACGGAAATTGACGGATGACGCACAGGCGATAGCTAAGTATTTCCCTTTGCGAATATCTGCCATTTTGACGTTGGCAGAGAAGGAACTCAGGGCTAGGATTGCCTCGGTGAGACCATTGTGAGTTATCAGACAACCTTTGGGATTTCCAGTGGTGCCTATAATTTGAATTGGGCTGAGACTTCAAACTTAAGCTCAGAAGGAATGCATACCAGATGTATACAACATGTATGCTATATTTCCTGGATGTACCAGGTCGACTTCGGCATCACTCATGCCAAAGATAGTCTCTTGGACAGACATGTCATGGATATCAATTGATAAATCTCCGAAAAAATCGTGTGCATGCGACTGAGACGACATGATAACAAATTTCGCCGAGGAATTCCTCGTGATGAAAAATTTCCTTTCCGTGGGTAGTTCCGGATCGATCTGTGCAGTGCCATCGTGAACAAGGATATACACAAAGGAAATTCGTACGTACTGGAACATAGCATCCACCTGCACGGAGAATGCCAAACAAGACTGAATGGTACATGAGATTGCGGTCCATGCAAACTGCGACCCGATCCTCGAGGGATAGTCCCCTGGCGAGGAGGAAGCGGGCGAAACGGTTCGAAGTATGGTTGAGATCGCCGTAGGACAGGCATTCTGGAGTCTGAAGCATCACCATATCGGGGGAGATATTAGGGTACCAGTGCACGGCTATCGCGTCGGGATTGGATGTTGAATGTGGAAGAATGTAGTTGGTTGCGAAGCGAGCTGGAGGTATGTGTGAATAGTAAGTGGCTCGTTCATGCTCTGGTAGGGCTTCGACGACGGAAGCAAGATCGTCGTTCAGATAAAGGGGTGCAACTATCTTCTGTGTTGCATCGGCAAGAACCTGTGAAACCACTGCAACTATTTGACGGAGAAGCATAGAGGCTGCGGAGTTGCAGAACAGATCGGATGGTGAGTGAAAATGTAAGAACCCATCTCCTGCATGGATCAGTAAAGGAAGTGGCGAGAACAACGCTGGGCTTGTGGACGATGTGTAACTGGTAGCTCGAGAGGAATCCCGAAAGACTGCGATAAACGGGGATTGATCTTCCACTAGCTCCAAGTCTTCAGGCGGTTGGGATGTTGAAGCGGAAGCCGTCGCTGACTGCTGCCTGGTTTGTTTAAGAGCGACACGCGCAACCTGGAGAGCGTTCAGCCACGTCGTGGTTTCATCCCATTGCAAGCGAAATGGCGAAACTGTGCCATCAAAGCCCTCCAGAGAGAGAAGTACATCAGTGACCCCGCAATACATGCCGAGCACATTTGCGTAGGCTACCAGAATGAGGGTATCGAGAGTAGTGGTGTCGTCATGAATGCGAAGGTGTTCATCTAAGGTTGTTTGGTGGAAAAGCGAGTGGACATTGTAATTTTTGCGGCGGTTGTTGGAAAAATCTGGCAACTGGATCGACCTGTAGCCGTCGACTAGGCCTGTCGAGGACATTATGAAAGTTGGTGGCAGTGACCGTTGTGGTGTTGCGTCACGGTGTTATCTGATAAGCCTCGGAGTGCGGCGGAGTGTTCAAATCATCAGAGGTTTGTCCATCAACTTTTAGCCGTGCTCTTGCATCGTTCGCAGCACCATCCAACGATTTCCACATGTCCGTCAGTCCCTTAATTCAAGTATACGATGTCATAGGCCTCGGATTTGGGCCCTCCAACCTTGCAATCGCTGGCGCATTTATCGAGAATCAGCTCGGTGTGAGGATCGTTCGTTCACGCGTATTTACTACATTAGTTCTAACGATCATATCAGTCGCCCATTCCCATTGACAGGCTGTTCTTCATCGAAAGACACGAGCAATTCAAGTGGCATCCAGCAATGCTCCTACCTGGAGCCCAGATGCAGATCAGGCAAGCGATGTGTCCGGTCTTCCGCTTCCCTACCATT
Source organism: Boletus sp. MG55 (assembly GCA_003313885.1). Lineage (NCBI taxonomy): Eukaryota > Fungi > Basidiomycota > Agaricomycetes > Boletales > Boletaceae > Boletus > Boletus sp. MG55. The sequence goes on from QGOI01002946.1 coordinate 9,605, forward strand.
GTCTAATAGCTGTGGACCAGCTTCCTTAAAGACCTTGCTACCTTGCGGTCCCCCCAGAGCCCACTTACTTTCATTTCCTACTTGCATTCGCAAAACCGTCTGTTGGATTTCATCAATCGTGGCCGCACCATTCCCACTCGCAAAGAATACTCTGATTATCTGTCCTGGGCCGCCCAATATGTCCAAGATAGAGGTGTCAAAGTTTCTTTCGGTGAAGAAGTCGTCGCGCTTGAAGAAATGGATACATTCACTATACAAGTACATTCTCGAGTCCTGTCAACTGGTCAACATGTCGTGCGTCTAGCAAGTATGTTTATGCACCCGCTCACAACCCAGCACTTACAATTTGACTCAGAAAATCTCATCATATCGCCAGGTGGCTCACCCCGCATACCGGGACCCCTTGCGACTACTTGGGTTCAAGAGCGCATGATCCATAGCTCGACATATCTGACATCGGTTATTCCTCTGCTGAATTCACTGCAATCACATAATCCCGGAAAAAGTCCACTGCGTATCGCAGTCATTGGGTCCGGTCAATCCGCTGCAGAAATTGTGATAGACCTCCACTCGCGACTGGTCACTATACCAGTCGTCGGAGACAAGGCACATACCCTTGATCTAATTATTCGCAAAGGATCCCTGAAACAAAGCGACGACTCACCATTCGTAAACGAGATTTTCAATCCAGAAAGTAAGCGATCAACTCAATCCGAAGCTTTTTCTCGGGATGATGCCGACGCAGAATTTCTAGCTACTAATGAGATTTTTCGGCTGTCGTCTCATTCCGCCAGACAGCAAGTTCGTCTTGAGTATGCGAGCGCGAATTATGGTGTCATCAATCCTCATACCCTGGAATTGGTCAGAGCATATCTTCCTGGGAACTAGTCCACCTGACTCACGAAACCAGCTATACGAAATTCTATATGACCAAAAGCTTGATGACGGGATATCCAGGCGCACCAAACGCACCGTGCCTTCGACAAACCCTAGGTTCACTATTCTGAACCATTCAGAGATTTTATCCGCGGAAACCTCACGTACCAGTAATGCCGGAACATCACAAGTTGAATTGGAACCCATAACCCTGATCTTGCAACAAAAATTAACGCGCGATATGTATGAAAATACGTACGATGCAATACTTTGTGCAACTGGGTACGAGAGGCGATCATGGCTCCGTCTCTTGACGAATTCGGGCCTGGGCAAATACTTCGGGCTCGATGCAAATGCACAAGACTATACTCGTCTGGAGGTAGAAGCAGATTTGCAGAAGGATGTGGTCGATGGTGATGGATCTTCGGCTTTCGGAGTTGGTGACGCCAATCAGGAAAGCAGCTCTCCCAATGCGTCAGTGAGCAGCGGGAGCAATACACCAACCTCTTTGGACTGGGCACCAGATTGGCCGCGTGAAGGAGGAGAGCCGACGAGGAAACTCTGCATCTCCCGAGCATATCGGCTACTTCCCACGGAACATCACGGGCAGGGGAAGCTGGAGGCGCGCATCTATGTGCAAGGACTAGCGGAGGAAACACATGGCCTGAGTGATACACTGCTGAGCGTCGTAGGTGTTCGGGCTGGTGAAGTCGTAGACGATCTGTGCACGCATTTCGTGCCGAACGATACCCCTAGGGATATATGCCAAGCCCGGATGTGAAGGTTTAACTTTGGCGGGAAATATTAGCTGCAGCAGAATGGCTTGAATGTTGGAGGCAGCTCCGAACATAGCGATGGGAATTTGAGGATGTAATCTAGAATACGGGAATGTGTGTTTGTTTTTCTTGTTTTACTACATGATTGGTTGGCATGCAAATGACGATCGGACAGCAAGTCTGAAGACGAGGTCATTGACAGGAAGTCACACTGGTTAGCATCAATTCCCACGGCTACCTCTCCTCCACTCATCAAGACATGCGTGTTGAAAAGTGTTATTTCTGCTCGACGAGTGTCTACCCGGGGCATGGTAAGACATATCTGTTACACTTTAGAACGTTTTGCATGATTTGTGTCAGGCACGGCGTTTGTTCGCAACGATGCCAAAGTCTTTCGTTTTTGCACCTCCAAGTAAGCGTATTGCTCCTCGTGGCCATCCTCGTGTTCATCTGGCCATAGATGCCACAAGAACTTCAAGTCAGTTTTCATCACACTTTTATTTTCCTTACATCAATGGCTGAAGCGACTAGAATGAAACGGAATCCGCGCAAGGTACGGTGGACGAAGGCTTTCCGGAAAGCAGCTGGCAAGGAGATGATCATTGTGAGTATGACATTCATATTGTGTCCCTGTCCTATTGTGACGGGATCCGCTCAGGATGCCACAATCGATTTCGAGAAGCGCAGAAATGTTCCAGTTCGCTACGATCGCGACCTGATGCAGACTACGATCAGGGCGATGAAACGGATTGGAGAGATCAAACAACGCCGAGAACATGCATTCTGGAAGCAAAGGTAGGTTTTAGCCGCTTGCTCGACCACCTAATCACTCACCGTCATGGTCTGGCAGAATGGCGGTTGCTCGGGAAAAACAACGGGCACACCGGGCCAAAAAGTTGGCAGCCAAGTCGACGTCTGTCAAACTTGTGGCACCAATGGCAGTGGAATCTCCATCCACCGAGAAACAGCTGGAGAAAATCAAAGTGTCAAGCAAAAGTCGGAGTGCCCTCATCAAGGGAGATGGCCAATCCATGGGTATGGATGTCGACTAAAATTTATTCCTTTGTCTATGTATTGCTGTGCTAGGAATTACCTTGCCCACTGTCTCGCTGTATTCCACCATAGAACCGCGATTACATAACATTGGTAATTGAAGTTGGTGGGGCCCTTGAAGCGACACTAGCTTTCCATCCATCCATCTCACTCTAACTACGTTCGATTGATGATGTCCGATCAACAACTCAATGATGAGCAGGCTATTGCTATGGTTCCTTGGGTGGAGCCCAAGGAAAATGCCTGGAAAGATATTCTTCGTCCTGTGACAATCTTCCAAGTGCTTCAAGCAGACTCCTCACCATCTCTTGAAAGAGACCCTTCGGTATATTTGATTCTTGAGGGGAGACGTTTTGGTGCCGTGAGTACACAAAGTTGCCGAGGATTGAGAGCTAACTGTTGGATTGTATTCACAGGTTGCACTTGTTGCCCATGTAATAAGTGTAGAAATAAACCCAGCAAAAGCAATCTATCTCCTTGAAGATGGAACAGGAAGAATACATGCAGAAAAATACTTGGATAGTTTAACTCACCATTCTGGACAGTCTCCAGAGGCAGAAGACGAGGAAACAACTCAATATCGGTCCTTGTAAGTCCATTATCCTATCTTTCTTGTATCTTATTAAACATTATACTTCCGAAGTGAGCATACCTATGTTGAGATCACTTGTAATTTCAGAAAGGATAACTTTAACAAGTTGAGGATGTGGATCAAGTCTATTCGTCCAGTCCATGGTTATTATCAAGTCATATATCATGTTTTACATGTGATTCAGAGTAATATGCTCACTCAGCAGTGTATTCCGGTGGGCTAGTCATTTTTAGCAAATGAAGGTTGCTTATATACTTGGATCAGCCATATGACCCTGATGAAGACTTTGGACCCAATGAGAACACTGTGGAGGTCTACATGCCTGTGGATGATGGCCAAGCCTACCAAGATGATATCAGTATTCAGGACCACATCATCACCACTGTCACTCCAGCTTTTCAGGCAGTCCTCCCCAATACATTCTCACCTCGGAAACATCAACCATATGCTACCCTCGGACCACTGGAAAGAGCTATCATGAAGTATATGCGCCATCACAGAAATCATCATGTTTTGATCGTGGACTTGGCACAAGCAATGCAAGCATCATATGAATGCACTAAATCCCAGTTCAGGTCTGTCATTTATTACCTACATGATATTAAAGATACTGAAAGTCGAGTATGACATCTTCAGTCTTGCCTTCCAGTCATTGTTATTAGAAGCCTATATTACCAGCCCACTTGATGATGGGCACGTAGTTATTACACCAAGACACTGAGGACACCAAAGACTCACTTGGCTTTATGACATCTTTGTAATTTTGGTATCATCAATGTCATCAGATCTTACTGCAGTCATGAAGAGCAAGTGCTAAGTCCATTGAACAAAGACAATTGTCGACGCAGAGTAACAATGTTTAATGTACATGATGAACTGATGCTAGATGGTACAGAGTTGCGAGTAAATATGAATTAACGGTGTTTGTACTTGGCTTCATTCTCGAGTCGGATGTTGGGATCTAGGGTATTATGAAGTCCCATAAGAGTCTTGCTGACTGCCTCAGAGGCACCGATCATCGGTTTCAAAACAGCAATTGGGACTGCGCGTACAACAGCTCTGACTGCTCCCTGCGCGTGAAGATGGTTGGATTGATGTCAGTCCAGATCTAGGACCCGCACTCACCTCGTTTCCAGATCTCTCGTATACTTCCATGGGTACCGCAAGTATAGTCTGAGCAGCTGAGTGCAAATTTCTCTGCAAACTGCGGTAGGCCGACTGTACTCCTTCTTTGAGGCCAGCAGGTTGAGCGGCGTAACGACTGATCAGGTCTTCATCCGAGCCTTCTGCGTACTCGTTCTCGTACGGTATTTGGAGGGCCTCGGCGGTGATGGAGTCCTTGAACTGACCGCCTAAAACATTCTCAGCTTGCTCCAGGATTACTTGGGTACCTGTGGCCAGACGAGCACCAAGTTTGATAGCCTCCATCGCAGTGGACTGGACGAACGCTTTGGTACCTTTCTGTAGCCCGCGGACTATGCGTCCGTCCTTCTTGTATTGTGCAATAGGAAGCAGCACGAGATCTGCGACCCCCGAACCGACATTGACTACAGATCGAATCGGAGCTACACCAGAGATGACATCGACGAGCTGTGTAGCCTTTACATCTGGAGTCCACAGGTCATTTAGAGTGTCAAAGAAACGTGGCCATCCGGTGATCTAGCGTCACATTAGCTGGTTATCGTCTTTACTAAATGCGAACGCACACCGTGCAGGGTCAGATGCCTTAATGTCATCTCTGCTCCATCAAAATGGAAAAAGTTCATCAGCTCTATCGTTCTGCCGTCTCGCAATGCTCTGTAGTCGACACGTCGAGGTTTGTAATCCAGCTTGATGTCCACAGGGAAAACTTCGGCGTGTTCTGCACCCACGGCTCATGAGTAGGCATGACACAGATGTAGGGAAACAGCTTACGGAAGTAAATCTCTTCACTCTTTCCCCCGTCCTCTGCCACGGAAGGGTTATCTGGATCTTGAAAGGCGAAGAATTTCTTGAAGAAGTCGACGGCGTCCTGATCAACATACAGTCGCAGAGGCAAGATTTTTGCCTAGGGAGGTCAGTCACTTCAACAATAAGCTCTCGATGCAGATCCAAAGCTTACTCGGAGTCGTGCTTCTTCTGCGGGATGCGACGGAGAAGGACGCACACTCAATAACTCTACTCGTGCCATGTTGGATTCAGTCTCCCTGATATTCCCTCGCGAATCCGATCGCATGTCAGTAAGGAATTTCTTCCATGTCGATGTTTTGATATGATCAAGAATTTCAAGATCCCTGACCAAGATCAACGTGCGGGATATCAAAGTTTCACCGGGGCGGTAATTGTCAATCTCTGCGTTCAGGCCTTCCAATCGAATCTCAATCGAAGGTCCTTTGGATCGGGTGAGGCGTTTTCCATGTACACGGGTCGACATAATTCGCGGTCGACCCGGGGAAGCGGGATGGAGGGACTGCCAAGAACTCTCGGTCCCAGTTTCAGTGGAATCATCAAGTTCATCATCGATTGCGGCGATGAGAGTGTCAGGATCCATGCTTTCCAAATCTCGCTCGAGTCCAATATGGAACGAATTGAAGAGTGTTGTGCTGGTCGCCTCGTCTATAGGCTCTTGTGTCTGCCCAGTTGCCACCAGTTGACGTATACGTGCAAGCTTCTTGCGCATCTCCTTGACTTCCTTCTCAATGATTTTCCGGGTGCGAGGCCAATCAAACCCGTCATGTAAGAAGAGCACTATATCTGAATCGTGGATCCGCATCCGTAGAGTAGTATCGCTGCGACTACATGGACGTCAACTAAAACACGCATATTATCATCAATATCTTACCTGTCTGGGTCCCGGGCTACATCAGGGGAAATCGTATCGAAATAGTGCTCAATGAAGGAGAAAGGTTTCAAGATACGGATTGTTTCGCCCCCAACGTTCGATACAATACCGAGCTGACCAATCACAGGAGTATTGCGACCGGTTTGTTCTTCCATGTCAAAATCTTCGAGGTCATCATCCCTGAGTTCTCTGAGGCCAGCAGCAGTTCCAAAAGATGCGTCCAAATAGTCCTGGTTAGCAGGCAAATCATCTGATATCATGTCCGCTGTGTTCCCAACTTCGGGGATGAGCCTGAAGGCATGTTCATCCAAAGAAGCTATACGTTGGAATTTAGCCACACGGTAAAGGTTGGAACGAAGTGCCGATACCAGTCATATCTTGCCCACGGTCGCCAATGATGGTGTCCGGCGTTCTTGGAGTGACGCAAGAACGACTTGGATGGATTTTAGTTTTCTGTTTCAGTCTGGTTGCTATCTGGGAATGACGTACCGAATGTTTGCATCATTCCTCGGGATACGCGTCATATTAGTGACCAAGCCTGTGAGAACGCTGATAGTATCTGCGCAAAGATGTATCTGGAGGCCAATCCGTTCGATGACAACCTATGGATATGTGGTTAAAAACATTTCCGTGACCAGAACCATCTACGAACGCTGATATTTGGTGGCAGAATGGCACTGTCCGCTCGAAAAGTGAGCTGAGAATGAGAAATTTCCGCAATCAATGCATAACCAGAGTTCTGAACCTACATTTTAGCAGACAAACCATCGGCAAAGAGCCTGCAACTGACCTTCCAAAAGTCAACACCACGGTCAGGGGGGCTTTGACTTGTGCGGGTTGATCCAAGTGCGTCCTGGATCGAATCCACCAAAAAAATGTGCGATGACGAAACGCTCATTTTGAATGCGGATTCGGACGAGTTCCCCACTAATTCTGTCGAAAATTCAGCCTCGCCTAGGTGCAACACCGCAGCTCCGGGATACCCCAGGGCGTGGACATGGACCGATACATCGACGACGCCTACTGTTAGCCGAGTGCACTCAGATGGTACGACAGACTCGAATACCTGGAGTACCGTGTTTACTAGGGTAGGTAAATGAGTTCAAAACACGCACCCCTGGTGGAGCCTTAGCAAATGCAGCTAGATCCGTCCCGAAGCTACCATCAAGTGGTGGATGTACTGTGAAGCCCCAAAGTGAAAGCTTGACTCGTGATTCTTTGGCGGTTGCTTCTGGGATTACGAGGGATGTTATCTTGGACTTCACCGAGGGTCTGGGTGCTGATGACTGTGACATACACCTCAGTGAACGTGTAAAACCAAAACCTAGTACTGACAAGGCTTCGGGTTGGGCTCTGGACTAGGAGCACATACTCTCCTTCACTGGATGTGTCCGCAATGCGAAGATCCATGACCTCGGCGGTGACCAAAGTCTCCTCCTGATCCACCCGCAACGTCAGAACAATCAAAATACCATGGCATGCTACACACCTTGCCTTCCGGTTTCAACTCGATCAGGGCATCCACGTCTAAAGCAGATATGTCGAGCGGTTGCGCCTGACGAGATTCACCACTCCGAGGGACAATAAACCTAAATAAAACTAATGGAAGTGAGGTGAATGTTTTTCGTCTTTTTTCTACGAAGAAAAGACTTGCCTTCCGTGATGCTGACCTTAACCACAGTTTCACCGGTATTTTGGCTATTAGATTTGTCTGAAACACTCTCATCGGTACTATGAGTTCCACTGCGCCGCGTCCGGGTGAAGTACCGGCTTCCGATTAAGCTTGGATTGCGACTCAAGAGGGTTTCTGTTGCATTGTCTGGAGCTGCAAAACTGCGTTCAATCAATTGAGTTACATCATCTGCCCAACACTGAAGTCCATCGAATACAGCTTTATCCATGACCAGGTTCACTAAAGGGATGTCAATAGTGATTGATAACTTGCTCGAAGGGCTGCTTGTTGATTTCTTCGCAATGGTGGGCCTTCCCAGCACAATAGAAAGGGGTAATGTATCTGAGATAGTTTCCGTAGCCAAAAGTGCGCTCGTATCAGGTCCAGCCTCCTGAATTGGTAGGAAACCGAGTGTCAAAATGGCGTGGGCCACATTATCGCCAACTGAGGAGTAAGCAGCGAGTATCTCTTGCAGGTGTACACTCAGGATTATATTCGGAATATCGTTGCTCGAGCGCAGCGGTGACGGTGTCGTCCCCTCTGAAAATCTGAGAGAGGGTTTGGTAGAGGGAGAGTCGTTGGAAAGAGTCAAGCCACGGATGTCAAACAGCACACAGCCAGACCGCGGCAGCTGGGGAGGGGGAGGGGGACAGCGTACTTCAACTCGAATCATCGGGCACGTTAGGCGGAGACTGAGGCCATATTTATTAGGTGCTGTCTTCTGAAATGCCTTCAGTATAAAGAGCAAATGATAAATCAGACTACCAACCTTCCGTTTGGGTAAAGCTGGGTGCTGAGGGGAAGATTTCGGATTTGAAGTCCCTGTGCGCTGATAATTCGTGCCCAGGTCGAGGTCTTCTAAAACGAGCGCCTCCAGTCGGTTTCTCTCTGCTTCTCTTTCCCTCGCACGAAGAGATATTTGTTGAAGTTGAATACCCTTTTCCACATCCACGTCGTCCTCACTCAATTCTCCGGGACCTTGTTGACGGAAAACTTGGCTCCCTACTATGCCCACTTCCTTCCTTGGCGCGAACATTGTGGCCGACGCGACGTCCTCAACGAATCGTATAAGTAGGTTCTCCCTCAAAATCATGCCAAGATCGAAGAATAAGTGAAGCGGCGCCATCTTGATATCCACAGTCCGTGAATTTTCTTTGGGCGGGAAGGACAGGGCTAGCCGACCATAAACTTCGATGGCAGGAGGTACTGGCAACTTATCCTCCACTTCAGATAAGGGGCTGGAGATGAAGGGATTCGGAGAACAAGGCAAATCGCTGGGTCTTTGAGAAGGAGTGCGTGACTTGTCTGCCTTCCCAGATACTGCCCGATTTCTCAAACGCCATGTTGACAACTTCGCTGAACCAATCTTGAACTTAGCTTGCGTCCAGTCAACTAATTCGAACTCAGGAAGTTTGATGTCCTCTGGTTTCTCTGAGGCGTGCGCAGGACGATAGTGACGAGCAACAGGCAACGTGGGCAAGTAATGATCCATTATCAGTATTGGCGCTGCAACCTGTGAATCGTCCACGGAGGAGACTGCGTGGAAGGCGAACAATGATACATCTGAAACAACCATTTTTGCAGATGTTGACCGGTCCACGAATGAGGAAGTTCGTGGTCTACCAGATATTGATAGATCGGGCGAGGGAGTGGAAAGCCGGAAGGAGATGGAAAGAGCGTCGAGGAACAGTCGCAGGTAGGTGGAGGGTAGTCTTGGTGGCACAAGGGGTCGTTCATAGAAAGTGTCGAGGGAAAAGACTTCCCCCCTCGCTAGCTCCGGAAGTGCGATCATCACGATTCCACGAATAACAACATTCGCTTCTAAGCAAATCGCAGCACAAGAATGTTCCGACGAGGCCTCTTTGCGTGGGACAAATGGAGGTGTAGGGAGTTTAGAAACACATGCGTCTACGATATCCAGTAGCACGCGCAAATGCCCAGAAAGGAAAGCGCAAGCAAGCGTTCCGACCTTGACAGACAACTGGAAGGTCTCTTGCTCAGGCTCATCACGAACGAAATCTTCTGGGTGGTCACCACCAGCTTGGGGAATTTGTTCGAAAGGTTGCGCACGAGAAGGGGTTTGCAGCGAAAACACAATGGGCTGTAAACCGAAGGAAAGCAGAACATCTTCGACAGAATCCCGACATGGCATTGATATCCGAGGGCGTGGACGAACTTGCACAACGTTATCAAAGTTGTCACTGATTTGTGGAGCCGAAGATGACGCCGAAGTGATATCCACTTTGGAGGGGAGTGGATGCGCTATGGAAACAGCACTCTGATACATGCTGCCCGAAACGGATGACAGAGGCGGGGAGCTCGAAGGAAGCATGGCAATCGACTGCGACATGATAAGCTGAGTATCTTCGTCCAAAGAAGACGATGATGAGTTGCGTGATAATTGATCGACTGGGGGATTGTGGTGTGGTGGCGAAGACCTTCGGGAAGAGGTAAGAGAGACCGGGGATAATATGCTTGTAACAGTTGGAGAAGAAGCGACCACACGTAAATCTCGCGAAGTCACCTTCAACCCAGAGATTGTTACTGTGCGGGTTTGTCCAGAACGATAATTTCCTTCCAATGCCGACTGAAGTCTACCATCTCCTTCCGAACGGGGGCTCGGATTCGTATGGTACGCTATCTCTGAAATGGATAGCGTAAAGCTAGCCCGTCCAGGATAGACGATAGTGACTTTCGTGTCCACTGCTGAAAACTCAAATTTGGCGAGGAGTCGCTCAATAAGAGTGGCAAAAACTGACACCCCAGCAGGATCGTCGTCTCCACGCGGCTGTTTGTGTGCTTCTTCAGCATGGAAATTATATCCGAATGGGTTAAAACCTCCAGGTAGGTTCTCGCTCTCATCCACAAGAGGGGGCGAGCCAGCGGAGGGCCTGAGAGTTTGTCGTAATGTGGCTTCCTCGCGGGGCGTAAGTTCGTCGTGGATGAAAGTCTCGGCAACGGAAACCACTGAATCAGCAAGGTTGGAGCTGTCATGAAAGGATGGTGAAGAAGGTGATATGGAATGTTCTGGTGTTATTTGAAACGTGAGGTTGAGAGACTGGACATGAAGTCCGACACTGGAAGAGAGAGGATTTGGAAACGGAATACGAGCGGTGACACCGGATATGAAACCGTCATACAAAGAAACCGGAAGTCCTACGAGTAATTGATTGATCGCCTTAGGAGACGCTGTCAGGTGTACACCGGCAAAGCAAGAGCAGCGGACTCGCCTGTTCATCTAGTTCCAAGTCCTTCACTTGGACGGTCCCAGAACCAAGCTGAGAATCGATTTGATGGAGATCAAGTTGACCTGGCTTAAGAAAGTGACCCAGGGTCCTCCGCAAGAGAAAGGAAAAGAAGCGTCGCTGAATACTGGACGGGACTGCGAAATCAAACGTAGGAAGACCTGAAAACCACGAAGAGTACCACGAAGACATGGTAAAGTTCAAGCAAGGCAAGGGAACATGTCACGAGTAGAGTAGCA
>QGOI01002949.1:0-16017 GCA_003313885.1 Boletus sp. MG55
ATCAGCAAGAATATCGTACGACAGACAGACCTGGTTTGCAGCCGATATAACAGACCAAGCCAACGATGCATACGGGTGAACCTGCGTGGCGTTCAGACGGAGAGCGTGTCGCGCACCAACTACCAAATACCTCTGCGATGCCAGCCACGATCTCGTTGAATACCTTCATCCTCTGCAATAGAACGCCCCACGTATTCTCGAATGTCTGTGCTTCAGTCACGATGTTTGTGCCGGTGTTGATCGCTGTATCCACGAGGCCAATGATTGGGGGCGTAGTGCCGAGCGCGGTGGTCATTTCCGTCGCTCTGTTGACAGCGTTGGCAGCTTGAAGCTCGTTTACGTCAACGTCTCCGCGTGCCTCAGCAGTCAATGTGAACTTGATTGTAATTCCCGAAGGTTCAGGCGCATCGGCAGTAGCCTTGCCAAGAGGCACTTCAAGCACTTTGATCATAGAGATCACGTCAGTAAAACACGACAGCGTGATACAGAATACCTTCGTACCGCCGTCCCTTGACTGTTTCAGTAGCCCACCGATGGTATCCGTAAGAATTCCAACGACTACGTCCTGCTTGAAGGGCACGTTGTTCTTCCTGAAGACCGTCGCAAGAAAGCCAGAACGATCGTCCCCAGAGCTGATACGACTCAGTTTACTAGCGTTGAACAACACACATATACCCACAAATAGAAAATATCGTTCCAAGAAATGCAATTCTTTTTCTCCTTTGCCATCTTCGTCGACCGGAGGGTATCGCCTACGGAAAAATTGATCTGATATTCCTTCGCAAGCGAGAGTTTATGCCTCGCTTGAGTGTGAAGTTCGATTTCTGAAAGAAACAGTAAATCCCAAGAAACACAAACTCGCAAGCGATGCAACGCACCTCCAACGGTCATGCTTTTCGCCCTAGAACCACTTTCAGCACAGCGTGTCCCGCGGGTTATTGTGAAAGAAGCCAATATACATACATATTTTCATCCATACTGTGAGTCGAATTGATGGTATTGATATGCTATGGGGGGAGTTGGTGTGTGATCACTGACAGCGGGTAGTTTGTGAGCTGGGAGACGTGGGTCGACCGTCGTGGGTGATAAGGCTGGGAACCGAATAACCCAACATGCGGCTGCAACGTGGAAATTCATGATCCGGCAACTCACTGGGCCCGAGCCGGACTCCTGCCAACTTCTTCAATTGAAGGATCTGTGCACCTCCTAGTAGCCTCATCGCTGCAAAAAGGAGGCTACATGGCGCACAGTGACATTGAACGCAAAAGCCACCACCCGCCAATGCCTGCCTTTTGAGCACCACGTCACGTTTGCCACCTTCAATGTTCAATGTGTCACCTTCACCGTCGTCCTCTCTGCCCTCTTCAACGCCAATCTCGACGCGCTTCGCAACGACGCCGTCATCTACATCACCAACGTCATCAATCAGCGCTGGTCAGATTCCAACATCAAAGATGCCGCTGTGATGTGCCAAGACGATTCCCTCCGCAGCATGATGGCCCACGTTGAACAGTGGATTGTTGACCGCGATCGGTACCCTGATCCCTTGAATTTCGTCTTCCCTGCATACGAAACTTTATGGCGCGTTGTGGCAGTTATGGTAGCGCGCGTCTACGGTTGCCGTGACAACCTGTTTGCGGCACGACGCCACGATCGCGTTCGGGAGAGATCCCATGGAAGCATGCTTCCAAGCGTTCAACGGAGAAGACAGTCAGCGGCCGAGCATGGAGGCCATCGTCCTCGAAGTTCTTCGGCTCCATCCCCCTACCCGACATATTGCCCGCGCGTCCACCAAGTCTGCCAGTGGGTCGTCGTGGCGCGCGTTGGTCGCGCCTACTGTCGAGATAGCCGACATCGAGGCGGTCCATCTGTGGAACGACTATGGCGAGAATTCATGTGAATTTGATCGGATGCGGTTCCATCCGTCGCGGATGCGTGGACGACCGGAGTTGTATTCGTTTGGATATGGGAAGCTCCATTGTGTTGCTGCTGCGTGGGCACCGATGGCGGCTGCGATGATTGCCGACAATGTCGTTGCGCAGATCGAAGAAGCGCATTGCCCCGTGATGATCGACCGTAAAATTGGAGGACGAAGTGGGTGGGATGGACGGGCGGTCACCCACACGGTCGGAGAGAAAACCGAGTGATGAGATTGGTGAGTGCATCATGCCGACCGCGACGTTTGACTGCTGCATCGACTGACGAGAGACCGAAGACGATGGTTGCGACTTCCCTGTCGCAAACAATGCGGAAATTGGTGGGAGTTATAGCATGCCTCGTCAATTTTGATTCTTGGTTATGGAGCAGGGCGAACTTGAAGGCGTATCATGACGGTCTCCCATACCCAACTGCAAAGAGTTGAAGACAGTCGCTCCCTGGTCAATACTAGTGTTCTGACGTTCGAGTACCAGTTTTGATTCGCCTGGCAGTCAATATTAGTCTGAACGAATGCCAGAAGATACATTGTGGGTGTCTCTTCTCGTCACCCGTCACGGTGCTGGTATGTCCAAGATCTGTATTCGATAGTAACCGCTCTACCGTGACACGTTTGACACAGTTGAAACATCCCTTCTTATTACGTTTAGAAACCGGAAAACGATCCGTTATTGTTGTACACCGGCTAGGACCAAGATGTAGCTGCTCGCGGTTACAGAATTGACATGACTACATGGATCCGAGGCTACAGAAACTATCGAAGACAAGACGATACGATACATGCATGTCAAAGAAGCGGAAGTTCAATGATAGTAGAGACATACGCGAGAGTATTCTGAGTCCCAGGAGGCGTTATCGGGTCCGTATTTCTTTTCGTGTTCGGGCGTGATTGAACTTGACGTGGGATACTTGTATGCTATAGACCGTTCGTTGGCGGGACGTTTGCGAATGCTGCGACGCAGTACCCGCAGTATTTCTCCTGGCAGGTCTTTGTGGACCATCCATATCTCCCACCTTGTCTTGTCAGCGCTGCATGTGCGATCGTTGGAGCAGTGTTGGGGCATATGCTCATCGAAGAGGTACGGGCTCGAAAGCAAAGATATCTTCGAGACGGTAAACATTGACGACTTACGTCTGTGCTAACAGACACTTCCGAGTAAACGAAAGGACGCCCACTCCGGCACGCACACTTCATCTGCTGCGAGAGCGCATACAGGGGCAGATTTGGACGAGGCCGAACCTGCCAGCATGATGGCACTCCTCTCAATACCTACGATACGAGCGCTGACGATCTCTGGATTTGCACTGAGTTTCCTGTGTCTTGCATTCGATGTCGTTTTCGCGCTGTTTTGTTACACACCTGTCAATGCGGGGGGTTTGGGACTCGATGTGAGTCTTGAGTCCAAATCCATTGCGCTCGCACACGCTCTCATAGGGGTCTGACATCGTCCTTTCTTGCTTGGTCTTCCTACAGCCGTCTGTGATCGGAAGTGTGCTCGCTTCTGCAGGGATGCTTACCGTCCTCATCCGGTTCTTTGCCATGCCTTACATCTTGCGGCGCTTCGACTACGCCAAGACATACAATGCGTGCATGTACATATGGCCCGTCATTTTTGGTCTCCTTCCATGCCTCAACATCATCGCCCGCATCGATTCGCCCATCAGCTCCAACGAAGTCTCCATATCCACATCAGGCTCAGGATCCTCACTCGTATGGACAGGCCTCATCACCCTCTCCGCACTATCAAAGATCGGCTCCACCCCGCAAAGCCTGAGCATGCTTCTCATTAAACGGCACGCACCCTCCCGGAGTGCGCTCTGTCGGAGCAACGTGCTCGTGCAGTTTGCCATGTGCATTGGACGTACGATGGCGCCTATCGTAGTGAGTTCGTTGTTTACTGGAATAAATAGGACGGAGTGGGTGAAGCAACAGGGCGTGGGGTGGATGTGGGCGGTGGGAATGGTTTGCGCGGGTGTTGTCGGGCGAGGGTGACGAAGGGGATCGGGTCTGGGGCAGGAGCATGTTAATGGAGGTGACAGTGTTTGCGGCACTGTTCCATATACTGGCAGTGCCATGTGTACAAGATGTGCACATACTGGAGTGACTCGATGCGATCAGTCGACCACTCCGAATGTCGATCCTGCGGAGCGATGCGACGTCACCAGACGACCACTTCCTTTCGAAGACACGCTTTGTGATCGTACCTGTGCATCGCTTTGATTCATTATTGCTTCGAGTGAATTCTTATCGTGGTCAGAGCATCTTCGTCATTTCACTAACATACGTGGACGTCAAGTCAGAAGAAAGGGGTTGTTTCGATTTCAAGCGTCGCCGTCGAGAACGCACATCACAAAATCCTGGGCGGGTGCAAGGGTGCGATATATGTACCGGCCCATGATGACGGTGAGAGTGCTGTCAGATTCAGACAAAGTGCACTATTAGTTGCCGCGATACGCTACCGCGACAGCATAGCAGTCGATCCGACCCGATCGAAGATGCTGGACGCAACTTGAGACTTGGAAGTTGGGAAGACCGAACCACTTGAACTATGTATGGGGCCTGGAAGCGGCAATCGAGACCACTGTGGCAGGAACAGGAGTCACATTTTGATGCGAAGGCCTTACAAACCAAGTATCTGAAAATGACGATCACCAGAGTCCGAGATCTGTAAATCTGGATCGAAAAAAAAATCGGATAACGATGACAATGAAGGTGCAAGCAAGAACACCAAGCGTACTAGGATTGCGCGTGAGTGGACAGTTCGTCACGCTTGACGATGATCAATTACAGTAATTTCAGAGCCGGCCTTTGCACGTAATCATAAAATCGAGGGAAAATCGTGGCGTGCTACTCAGTTGATGATATCAGCCCGACCCGAGTTCGACAATGTCGACTTCGGAGACACCACCGTCAGCATCTCCAACTTGAATATCGATAGTTACAGCACCAACGCCACGAAGAACACCCGATCACGCTAGCTCTGCACCGAAGAAGACCAGTAACGCCATCCTCACAACTCCGTCAAGTTCGCCTCAGTTTCTGGCTGGAATGTGCTTCACAATCTCGGCGACAAGGGACATGTACCCATTCACATGTCTTGCTCGCTGGCAAATAATCCGATCAGTTCGACGGTGCAGGGTCGTGATATTATCTACGAGAGGAAACGAAAATAATATTCTCCTTGTGATCAAATGCTGTGCTCGTTGCAGTCAGGAAAATATCAATGAATAATCCGAGCAGGAGGCTCTTTGGCTACAAATGCCAGTCAATCTCTTCCGGCGCTCAAGGAACGCCTGCCCGTCCATCCACGGTCCGGGTCTCGTTGTGTTCATCATGTCTGCCAAAATATTCTCCCTGGCGTCATTCAACATCATCATTGGACTGATGGACGCACGCATTCAGCACTCTCGTCTTGTGTGTCACCCTCGTCTCAGCGTTAGAACTCGATGTGCCTGACATTGTTTTGGCTGGCGACACAGTGCAGATCTCGTTCAATCATAAGTGAGGGCGACCCCGCCTATGTCAGACTTGACCTCTTCACGAAGCGTTACGCCTAGTGTGACCGTCGTCTCCGATGGTCGACGTTGAGATCCCTCGATCCCTCGATCCATCCCTTCTCTTCTGTTCACGCCGATTCGTCCACTGTGTCACTTCCGAATCGTTACCACTATAGATGTTTCGACGCTGATGCAGATCGTTGAAACACTGAGGAGACCGAAGCGGAAAGGTACGTCTGGTTCTGAGCACGAGGCGGTCACCGTGAACCTCAACTTGGATGACACCGATCGATCGATGCCTGTGTCGACGAGAAGACGCGAATTAAGATCTATGAAGGGTGGAAGCAAAGGACCCGAAAAAAGATTGGATACCGGCATAAGATCACGCGACTCGTGACGATCATCCAGGGTATGTGCAGCCTGAGGGTGAAACGAAACGAAATTCTCTAGTATTGGCACTGGTAGGGACATTTACAAGACGTGAGATGTCGTGTACATAAACTACAGATGTGACTTTCCTGCAGGCGTCGCATTTCATCGAGCTACTGGCTCTTCTAGTCTGTGTTCATGAAAGGTCCGGGACGATTGCACGAAGGCCAGGTTGCTTCTCCATGTAAGCAGCGTTCTTCATCAGATATACATAGTCGCTACCGTCCCCCTGTAAACAAAGACAAGACAAGAAAAAAAGAGACGTCAGAAAGGACGAGCGAGGGCAATCAGCATCAGGGACTGACGATCATCCCAGTAGGGAACCCAAGCTCAAACGGAACGATGCTCTCCAAATACTTGACGTGCTCGGGGGAAAGAACGATCTCCAGCGCTTCCAGATTCGCCTGCAAGTGTTCCACCTTGCGGCCGCCAACGATGGGGAACACGTAGGGTGTCTTTTGCATGACGTACGCGATCGCCACCGCCGTGACGTGTTTGGCGCCGACTTCCTGGGCGACCTTTTCCAATGCCGCACTGACGGTTTTCTCTTCCTCGTTTCGCTTCCAATCGGTGTTGAAGGACGAGCGACCTTTCTCCCCCGACTGATCACGCCGTGCTTCTTCTTCGTCCGTGCGGAATTTACCTCGTGCGAGGACACCCCATGGAGCCAGGGCCATCCCTACAGACCACCATGAGTTTCGAAAACTAAGGTCAGCAGTCGAAACGTACCATGAGCCTTGCACATCGGGATGATTTCTCGTTCGAAAGAACGTTCCATAATGTTCCAGAGACCTTGATAGATCACAAACGGCGTCTTGCCGTGATCGCGAGCGTACTGGTTCGCTTGGGAAACCACCCAAGCGGGCGTATCAGAAACACCCTGGAAAAAACGGATACATTTAAGAAACTAAAGTCACGACGGTTTTGAACACCTACCAGGTAAAGCACTTTTCCTTGCTGAACGAGGACGTGGAGGCCATTCATCACTTCTTCGATGGACGTCTCCCAATCCCACCAGTGAACGTAGAGAATGTCGACGTACGTCGTCCTCAGCTTTTTCAAGCTGGCTTCGACGCTGATGTGCATCGATTTGACGCTGTTCCCAGTATACATGGCCTTTTGCTTGATCCCCGTTTCCCCATGCATGTAATTCGTGGAGTACTATAGATCTAGGATCAGCCGGGCCGCCAGTGCACCCGAGAAACCTGACGGTCCTGACCTTGGTCGCGATGACGAGCTGGTCTCGAATGCCACGCTGTTCGGCCCATTCGCCAATAAACTCCTCCGAGCTCTGGTCCTGACTGTCACAATACAAGTCGCTGTCAGAAAGGGAGGTCCGAACGGTTTCGCCGACGAGTTACTCACTAGGCGTTGGCCGTGTCGATAAAGTTACCGCCTGCCTCGTAGAACGCGTCCAGCAGCTTGAAGGAAGACACCTTGTCCATGCTCCCGTAACCGTACTTGTCCCACTTGTCTCCGATGCTCATGCCACCGAGCTGGAACGGTGAAACATGAATGGAGGCGTTGGGCGACAGCGCGCGGTATCGAGCGAGATGGGACGTGGGCTTGGCCACTGGTGCCATGAACGACGACATTGCGGAAGATACGAATGGAAACTGGAAAGGTTAGAGAGTGGTGGGTGAGTGAAGAGTGCGTATGGGCGCATCGTGAGGTGCATGGGGTTTATATACTGGACTGGCTAGTATGGTCTTGTCATCATGATCGTCACATCCCAGGCAAAATGTGTCATGCGTGCGGAAATCCAACGGGAGGGTACAGAGTTGATTGGTGCCTGACGCACGCGCGGCCGGTTGAGCTGACTGATCACAGCGCGCTCGTTCGATCGAAATGACCTGCATCTAACCCTACCTTGGGACTTATGTACCTTTTATCGCCACCGAACCTCGGACAAACTAGAAAGACGAGTCAGAGTATAAGAGGGATGAGGAGATGGTGATTTGCCAATCCATCACCTTTTGTTGAAGACATGACCAACCCGCGTCTCACTGACGATGCGAAGATGACATGAAGTCTTCGTGGTTGGCGTGAAGATTGATAATACACATTAATCTCAACAGGTTATGGAATCATTGGCTCAGAACGTGTGATGGTTAGACCCGAGAACAAAGACAAAATAGGAGTTGAAGCACACCAGTGTAGGTAGAAGCAGAAAGTATGGTCCTGAGTCGGAGCAAACGAGATATTACTTGAAGCCCAAAACGATGGTGGTGTCTACTCGGAACCGCCGTCGCCGAGCGAGTCACCACAGAATGCTCAGATCTTTAATGTACAAAGTTCTGGAAGCTTGTAACCGTGTTGATGAGGAGATGTCCAAGCGTTCAAGGACTCTGCGGCACTGGCAGGGGTCCTCGTCCTTGCTCAGCTCAAGTTGTTCCCCACGTGACGGTCCCACTGACACTCGCGTCAACGATGCGCTGAAATCTTGGACGACGAAGACTAGCAACTCAACTCCTCTGACATTTTTAATAACTGTATCGTAGAATAGTTTAAACAAGGTGATGACGTCCATCCGAATCCGGTATAGACAAAGGAAAACATGGTTACAACGCAAAGCGACACAAAGTCCTACTCGTACACGAGTCCAGCATGCTGCACGACGCATGACGATCAACCAAACCCGTGGCATCCGAGTCGTGCGGCCCAGACTCTCAAACAGGACGGCATTATGATAGGATTCATACCCCAATGCCGACCCGGTGGCCGACGACCCCACCTTGCCCGCACCCGACACTGACCCCGCGCCACCCGCATCACTCACAGCACGCGTTCGTTTGAGCGCCGCTAACTCGGTCAACAACCGAGCCCGCTCCGTCAGCAGCGTATTCGTCATCGCCGTCGAGCCAAGCGGCGATTTCCCACTGGCGGTCACTGACGGGGGAATCGACGTGGGCAAGGGCGACCCACTCCCTTTTCTTATTCTCGTCGTGGACGATCGTGCAGGTGTCATACTCGACGCTGATGCACCCAGACGTGCTTTTGTCTCGGAGCATACGGTCGAACCGGCTCTTGTGCCCGTGTTCATGTCCGGGGGGCCACCGCTTCGTAAGCTGCCGGGCGTCGTAAACGAGGGTGAGGAGGGGGTATAGGAGGGGGAACGGTCGCAACGACGGGGAAGGGGACGTCCTGTCCCTGTCACTGTGCTTCCCCCGCTTCTGTTTCCGTCTATCCCGACGTGCGTTTGGGACTCGATCTCGCGGTGCATCGTCGTTTGGAACTGGAGACGCTGTGGCGGACGGGGTTTCGCAGGCGTACTCGTGTCATTGAACGTCGAGAACGAGATGTCGAACGGCGGATCCGAGTGTGTGGTGAGTGAAGGTGGAGAGGGTGGGGGACTTGAAGGCAAGCGCAAAAGCCGAGTGCTTTGATGAAGTGGTGGGTAGAGCTGGGGATGGAGGTGGCGGTGGAGATGGCGGTGGCGAGGTACGGCACGGTGTGCGAGGTTTACCTGAACCCGGACGTGGGGGTACGTCAGTTGTCAAACGCGACGTTATTGACTTGGAGAACTCGCCCGTGCGCGTGTATCTGTGCGATTGTGATGGTGATTGAAAGGGGGTCCCCAACCTGCGCTCCCGTTGAACGCGCGTGACCGAAGGCAGCAAAGCGGCTGAGTTCGGTGGTGGCATCGACGGGATCGATCCATCCGGTGAGACGGACACGTCGAGGGGTCGGAGTTGGGGGTGCGTAGGGGTCATCGTTGTCCTGTTCGTCCACATCGTCGTCTTCTCTGGAGGGGCCATCCTCCTCATCGTCAGAAACAGGCTCATAGGATGCAGAGTGATTAAAAGACGAGAAAGGTCCTGCCAGCGCGCGGATATGCGTCCTCCAGTTCGTGTATACATCGCGGCCGGAACGAAGGTGGCAGATCATCGTCCTCCTCGGCGTCCTGCATCATCCGAACGGGATCGTACATGTCCAGCGTGTCCTGCGACGCCTCCTCGAATTCGTCCAGGTCATCATGTGTGTTGGACACGCTATTGCGCAAAGAGATGCTTCACGCGCGGATGGAGAGGTCTGTGCCTGTTGTAGCGGACGTGGAGAGGGACGGTTCGGGAGAGTGAACGAGGGGGTGACAGGGGACGTCTGTGAGGTGTGAGAGTACAGAAAAGTCGGCATCAGCGTTAGCCTCGACGTTGACATTGTCGATGGACAGGGGAGGGGACGGAGGTCGAGGTGACCGTGACTTTTGAGCGTGAGAGGGCTGGAGGAGGATGGAGGTAGAAAAATGGCTGTGTTCCCTTCGCCATCGGCCTCCTTGGTGCAATACGAGTGGTGGTTCAAGTACAACGAGCGCGGATGCGAGGACCGACGTGAGAATCGAGTACGAGGCAAGATCCCTTTTCGACGAGCGAGCCAGCAAAGCAGTTCACCGACGAAGATCATGGTTTCTTCCCAACCCCCATCTGCGAGTCGTTCAGAGTCAACCTCGCCAAGACCGATCTCGTCTACCCAGCCATCGACGCTGACACGCCCCGCTCCACACCGTTACAGCGCCGAATCGTCCGCGTTGGAAGCCGCGAGGGAGTGCTCTGCATCAGCGTTGGCAGCTGGGTACCACCACGAAGGACGTCACATTCGAGGACGCCCAGGAGGATGAGCATGGCGCGAGCATTGGCATCTCTTGTGCGGGACTGACGGACGGAGAGAGGGATGGGAAGACGGGCGCTGATGAGGGATTCGAAGATGGCGAGGAGGAGGGAGGGGGTGAGGTCGGTGGGGTGGTCGAGAGTGAAGGGGAGGGCGAGGGCGGCGAGGAGGGCATTGAGAGAGGGGAGAAGGGTAGGGAGGAGCGGGTGTGGAGAGAGCGTTGACATCGTGCGACGTGACGTCAAAGACAGTCTCGTCGTCGTCATCTACGATGGCGAGGATGAGTGGCTGTGCACTGGATTGGCTAATGTAAATGTGATGACGTGATCTGAGTTAAAAGGACAAGTACTCGAGCTCGTCGCGCTCGACGACGATGGCGACGTTCGAGTACGTCGAGATCCCTGCCGACGCCGTTCGCCTCAAGCGATCCTCACTCGCACCAGCGACAAAAATAATTACTTCATTGCCCGACACAACGCGCACGTCGTCAAGGCGCGCCCCCGCCGAGCCGCTCTCCCCCGGGCCCACCAAATCCGCCCTCGCGCTCGTTCCACAACTGCTCCTCTCCGCATCGTTCCCGCCTACAGCCAGCATCATCTCTTCTGCCATCGCGACCCCAAACCCAAACCCACGCGCACCGTCCCACACCCTCCTCAGCACACAAGACCCTTCTCCATCCAAATCATGAGCGCAAACTTTCGTCGCGTATCCAGAGTCGGTCCCGTGTTCTGGCTACAGGACCGCATCGAGGAAATAATCCTCTGGAAAAAGGCTGGAAGCGCACCACCGTCTGGCTCGCTGCCTATGCCTTCGTTTGTGTGTCCCTTTCATCTGTCCTCCGCAGCTATTCACCTCACACAGGTTAGTTCCCGAGAATGACCCTGTTGATCCCCCCATATTGTGTTGCTTGGCGTCATGCTTGCCTATTACTATTACCCTGATCCGGGTGCTCAGCAAATCCCGATCAACGTTGGTGAAGGGACGGCCGACTGGCAGGCCATCCAGAATCTTATGGGTTCCCTGTGAGTCAATTCATCCACTTCCATTTTCTATCTAATTCCATGTACTACAGTTCGGACGCGCACGGTGCCATCATCTACCTTCTCCCTTTGCTTGTGGCACCACCCTCATCGAGCTCATCCACGCCTAACTCCCACTCCAGGTTCTCCTCCGTATCCACATCCACCCCATCATCATCCCAGGAACCCATCTCACACCCCGTTCCTAAACCTTCTCGACGTACGTCAGATCCTCCGGGCCCGCCTGCCACTTGGCCCGCACTCCAACCACAGCATCCTTTCCCCATCGTCACCCTCCTCTCATTCCTTGTCCTTCTCCCGATCCTCATGACCTCCCTCCCTCTCCCTCTTCTCTTCTTCCTCGCTGGCGCAGGAAGTGTGGGTGCTCTCCATCCCCGCATCAGAGGTTTGTTATCCGGGGTTATATTGACCGCCTTATCTGGCTCAGGCCCAGCCGCCCAGGACTCTCGTTCAAACTCTCGCTCAACATCCCCCGTCTGCCTAATCCACTTTCTCTTCTTCCAATGGTTGTCCGTCGCACCATTCACTCTCCTCCCTCCATCCCCCCTCTCCTACACCCTCTTACACATACATTTACCCTCACAATCACCCCACGCGACATTTACCTCTTTTTCCGCCAAGTCACTGACAACGACAAGCTCGACGACACAGTCTGGGGTGCTCCACTCGCCCATGTCGGGTCTGGAGATGGTGGAAAAGGGACATGGTCCAAGGCGAATTTGAAACCGAATGAACGAGTAGGGTGGACGAGAGGCAGAGATGGGTGGAGCGGCGTCGGAGGAGAAGTGAGGTGCGTTCACGGTCCCGTTGGTTGCATTATCGTCGTCATTGGCATTTTATTGCTTGTTCATCGTGCTCCAAGATACTCACGTCGTTTTCGCACAGCAGCAACCTCACATTTTCATTCTCCCCTGGTTGGGCGTTCGTCGAGACAGAAGGTTGGCGACTTGGTCTAAACGCTGCGTGGGCTGTCGATGGTGCTGCCCCTAGTGCGAGTATCTGCATCAGTGCGGATGAAGGTACACATCCTGACGCGTGTTTTCCCTCCTTTCTGACGCTTAGCTTATCGTTTCCTGAATTTCGCATGTCGAACGCACGACTCAGACGGCTGGACCTATACTACTGACACGTGGACACATCCCAGACCGGACGCGCGACCGAGCGATGGATGGGTGACGCGTCGACGAAGATGGGTGGGGCGGGTGTATTTCAAGGGGTTGGAGCAGTAACGTCCGCCGTTGTTTTCGTCTATACATGGTGCGTTTATACGATACTCGTTTAGAAGCATGAATGCACGTCCCTCGTCATCATGCCGCGTCCAAATTCGCCGTCTCACCAATCTAGACGCATCTCGGTATGAACAATGTACGATCTTTTCGAATGCCAAGTAAGCCCACTGCTTGTTTGTCGATACTATTGCTCCCTCCCCTTTTACCTTGCTGCGATTGCTGTAGGGAGTCTAACAACAGATATCCCCTAGAACGAGGATCATTGGCTCAAGTGCAATCATATTGCGACAACCACAACATGGTGAGAGGACAGTGATTCACCATCTAGATCTAGAAATTCTCGCATGCCAGCTTGCAAATCTCTACTACGAACTCATGGTGATACAAGCAATATAACATTCTTATTGAAAGACACAATGAAAATCAGCATAGCTATAGAAATGACCACCAAAGTTATTTCCAACATGAAACCCAAGACTCCCCATAAGAGAAATTGGTAAAGTCAAGTTTGTAAGGTTGATAGGATGAGATGACCATAGAATGGATGGGAAGATACAAGGCATTTCTACCCCAAGATGGAATCCAACAAAAATGAGCATCATCAGAGAGCTTAATCCAACCATCTACTTCTTGATATATTTCACCAAAGGGAGTATATTTCTGCAGAGTCCACACTTTGATGGAAAGATCATGAGAGCCAGAGCTAATATGGGTGCCATCAGGAGAATAGGCAACAGAGGTAACAACATGAGTGTGTCCCTGGAATGGGCCTGCTACACACTGTCCAGTGATTGGATTCCAAACCCTAATGGTGTGGTCCCAAGAGCCAGAGACAATATGGGTGCCATCAGGTGAATAGGCAACAGAGGTGACATAATTAGTGTGTCCCTGGAATGGACCTGCTACACACTGTCCAGTGATTGGATTCCAAACCCTAATGGTGCTATCCCTTGAGCCAGAGACAATATGGGTGCCATCAGGTGAATAGGCAACAGAGGTGACACCATCAGTATGTCCCTGGAATGGACCTGCCACACACTCTCCAGTGATTGGATTCCAAACCCTAATGGTGCTATCCCTTGAGCCAGAGACAATATGGGTGCCATCAGGTGAATAGGCAACAGAGGTGACATAACGAGTATGTCCCTGGAATGGACCTGCCACACACTGTTCAGTGATTGGATTCCAAACCCTAATGTTGTCCAAAGAGCCAGAGACAATATGGGTGCCATCAGGTGAATAGGCAACAGAGATAACATAATTAGTGTGTCCCTGGAATGGACCTGCCACACACTCTCCAGTGATTGGATTCCAAATCCTAATGGTGTTGTCCCAAGAGCCAGAGACAATATGGGTGCCATCAGGTGAATAGGCAACAGAGATGACACCACTAGTGTGTCCCTGGAATGGACCTGCCACACACTGCCCAGTGATTGGATTCCAAACCCTAATGGTCTTGTCCTCAGAGCCAGAGACAATATGGGTGCCATCAGGTGAATAGGCAATAGAGGTGACATAATGAGTGTGTTCCTGGAATGGACCTGCCACACACTCTCCAGTGATTGGATTCCAAACCCTAATGGTGCTGTCCCTTGAGCCAGAGACAATATGGGTGCCATCAGGTGAATAGGCAACAGAGGTGACATAATAAGTGTGTCCCTGGAATGGACCTGCCACACACTGTCCAGTGATTGGATTCCAAATTCTAATGGTGTTGTCCTGAGAGCCAGAGACAATATGGGTGCCATCAGGTGAATAGGCAACAGAGGTAACAACATGAGTGTGTCCCTGGAATGGGCCTGCTACACACTGTCCTGTGATTGGATTCCAAACCCTAATGGTGTTGTCCTCAGAGCCAGAGACAATATGGGTGCCATCAGGTGAATAGGCAACAGAGATGACACCACTAGTGTGTCCCTGGAATGGACCTGCCACACACTGTCCAGTGATTGGATTCCAAACCCTAATGGTGTTGTCCCAAGAGCCAGAGACAATATGGGTGCCATCAGGTGAATAGGCAACAGAGATAACATAATTAGTGTGTCCCTGGAATGGACCTGCCACACACTCTCCAGTGATTGGATTCCAAACCCTAATGGTGCTATCCTTTGAGCCAGAGACAATATGGGTGCCATCAGGTGAATAGGCAACAGAGGTGACACCATCAGTGTGTCCCTGGAATGGACCTGCCACACACTGTCCAGTAATTGGATTCCAAACCCTAATGGTGTTGTCCTCAGAGCCAGAGACAATATGACTGCCATCAGGTGAATAGGCAACAGAGCTGACATAATGAGTGTGTCCCTGGAATGGACCTGCCACACATTGTCCAGTGATTGGATTCCAAACCCTAATGGTGTTATCCCTTGAGCCAGAGACAATATGGGTACCATCAGAAGAATAGGCAACACAGCTAACACCTCCTGTGTGACCTTGCAAAGTAAGACTTTCTGCAGGCCAGCTTTGTGGTTGTCCCAAGATCACTGAGGGATAATATTGAAGGTGGTTGGACCACAGTTGCCAAAGTGGTGAGCTGGAAGGTGTCTGAGGCATGGCTGACATGTAAAGATGAGGTGTAGAATCTCTGATCACTGGTCCAAACACTTGAATGAATCTCAATGTCTCTGATGCTAAAATGGCAACTTCCTGACCCTAGTAATATTATGATTAATATTCATCACTCTAACCTATCACTGATCCTACCTTGGCCCATTTTTCCAGCATAATACAGGTCTCTACAGCAGCTTGGGCACATGACAAAGGGGAGGAGAGGGAGAGAAGGCTGATGGCTTCAAGCCAGAAGGGTAGAAAGTTCTTGAAGAAGGCAGCAACCTCATCCAACATCTCAGGAGTACATTTCACATGTTGCAGGTGATGCATCCAATATTGGCATGAGTATGCAAGGTGGGGGGGAATGGCTTTGGTCACCTGACTCATCAGGTTAGGAACCTTGACATTAAGAAGTCGAGAGTCCTTCAGGTGGCACATATTGAACCTGAGCATCTTTTGCATGCATGCAAGCAATGAATGGCCAAGAAAGAGAGAATGCTGTGGTAGGATGCTGACATGAAAGATTGAACTGCGGTGCTCATCCAATAAGAAGTCACGAAATGAAGTATGGAGTGGGCGGATTGGCCTCTCTTCATCTAGAACCCCATCTAGCAATGATCCCAGTGGTTTGATAATATTTCGAACCTTCAGGTCTTTACCGAAGAGAGTGGATAGGGAAATAAGAGAGAGAGGCTCCTTGAGTGCAAGTACAATAGCCATCACCTCTCGAA
>QGOI01002955.1:0-18392 GCA_003313885.1 Boletus sp. MG55
CACCTTCCACGTCCTGACGGCCGTCGTCGGCAGCGACGAGGTGCAGATAGTTGATCAAACACGCATACAAGTTGCCGCGCACCAGTTCCGAACGATTATTGTCCAAAACGCACTCGAGCAAACTCCGGAGAAGCGCACAAAGCCGTTCGGTCGGTAACGAGCCCGCCTCGACGTCGCCCCCGGCGGACTGAAGCATGATCTGATGACGTCGGTCCTCGCGCAGCTTGGTGATGGTAGACAGAATGGCTTCAGAGAGCAAGACGGCCGTCCCTTGTTGAACGTCGGAGCGCACGATACTAGGCAAAACGTGAAGCAGGTCAAAGAGCATATTTTCGCGCCGGTCGTGCGGCAGTCGGTGGAAGCATTTCGTGAGCGTCATGTCGAGCAGTCGACGCCACGCCTCGTAGCCAGTAGCGATCGCGTACGTCACTTGCCGTCTGTGATTCTCGATCGCACAACTCTCCAAGATGTACGCCGTCTCTGCGTTGAGCTTCTCCGCTTGGGCCGTCGTCGTGATACAACCTTGTGAATG
The DNA here is from genome assembly GCA_003313885.1 of Boletus sp. MG55. NCBI lineage: Eukaryota > Fungi > Basidiomycota > Agaricomycetes > Boletales > Boletaceae > Boletus > Boletus sp. MG55. Next base: position 533 of record QGOI01002955.1, read on the forward strand.
CAGCGTTCGGCAGGCGGAGGTGAGGAGCGACAACAGCGCCGACTGATCGACCACCTCGCATCCCGTCGCGTCCACGCGCGCGCACGCCTGCAAGTTCAGTGATCCGAGATACTCCAGGTCGACGGGGGCGGTCGTGAGCGAGTCCGACCAGTCAAAACTCAACGACTGCACAAACTCGATGATGCGCAGATGCGACTGGCCCATCTCTCTAAACGGCTGCAACATCCCCATCTCGTCCCCCCAATCAAACTCGCCCACGTCTTGCATGTTGTCCGTTCCAAATAGGATCTGCAGGATATCCAGCACGCCCTTGTGATGTCCCTTGTTCGTCAACACGTGGAGATCCAGCGCCGCGAGATCCAATATATGAGAGCGCAAGTCGATGAACGCGCGCAGCGTCGCCACGCTCGTCAGAACGCGCGACCCGTCGTGATACATAACTTCGATGAACGGCTCTTGTGACGCCTCTGGAACTTTGGACGGGATCACCGCAAGATGACGCGCAAAAAAGTCTTCCCTCGTGCGCAGATACCGCATCGTCGCGTCCGACGTACGAGGGTGCACGCAGAGCTGGTGAATGATACGATAACACCGCTCGCTCAGCCCCGGGAGGACGTTGAAAAGTGGTTCCGCATGCACCGTCACGTTGCGCGCGCGTTCTCTATCCTTGCCCTTGGCTCTCATGCGCGGAACGCCCATATTGACGAGATCGAGGATGACGTGCGCACACGTCCGGCGTGCGCCGATCGCATGCGGGTCTTGAATTTGATGCTCGCTCTCTGTGCCGCCAAACAAGAGGAAATGACCGATATTGGGGTATGCCGTTCCACCTTCCGTATTGCGAACGAGGAGGTCGAGGATCGCAACCCTGATGGCTTGATCGAGCGGTTCTTGACTTTCTCTCTCCACCGCGCCGGCGCCCGTGATTTGCTCGGCAAACGTTTCAGCCGCATCGACGTCATCTAGGGACTCGACGTCCAGCAACTGTCTGAACCCACTGAGAATGCGCTCGGAATCGGCACTGCGCTCGACGAGCGTAAGGAGACTCGTGACGGACGTCGACGAAGAGAGCTGAGAGATGATCTTGACAGCGAGGAGGACGAGCTCCGGATATGCAGGATACACGACGTACGCCGCGATGGCGGGGATATACTTGTTTCCGTACGTCAGCGCTTGGTCGAACCGCGTGTAAAACGACCTAGAATGGACGCTCCCCACGAACGGCGTGCTGTCAAACTCGGAAAGGATGGGAATCAGTACGTCGAGGAAGACGTCCTGGATCTCGAGCACTCGGTGAATGATCCGGAAGACGCGAATGATGGTCAGCAAAAAGTAGGGCTCTTCAGAGGGGAGGTCGCGCTCGAAACCTTCGATGCCGTCGACAATGTAGGAAAGGATGGTAGATTGGAGGGGAGAATTCGTAAGCAGGCGCGTGAGCACTTCGAAACCGGGATGGATGAGCAACGGGATGACGGTCTCTCGTTTTAGCGACCCGTCTTCGTTTCCCCTAACGAGGTTCTCTATCTCCCAGCCTGCCAGGGCACGCTCGACAAACTTGAGACATAGATCATTCATCCTCCATCTCTCCGAGTGTCGCGCATATTCCCGGCGAGGCAATCCCGCGAACACGTTGTCCACCACGAAACTGACGTAGGGGCCGATACCAGGTAGGCGATAGGGCTGGCCCAGGGAATCAGGAATCGTATTGAGGGGCTCCGTATCCGCCAACAGACTCCGTGGGGAAAGCCTCTTTGGCGAATGCAACAAGGTAGCGAGCAAGTTCAGGAAAGGGATGGTGGCGGGGTACAACTTGTAGACCGCCTCCACTTCATCCAACTCCACTTCGACCCCCTTGACGGGCGGCAAGACGGCACCTGCGCCGACCGATCGCCCGGATACAGACGCACGTACGTTGATCACCTCAACTCTCTCCATCAACGCCCATACATTCTTGCATATGTCCACGCCCGCGACACCCGCCCCAGGTTCGCAAAACGCGGCGAGAGCATCAAATATGGCACCCTTGAGTTCCAGAGGGATTCCCAGGGGAACGAGCGACACGAGAGTTGGGATAGCGCGGAATTGGGTGTTTGAAGAGATTGCGAGACGCACCGCAACGGAGCTAGTGGCTACGGTAGAGAGAAGGCGGAGGAAGGCTTGCGCGAGAAGTACGTCCTTGGGTCCGATGGGAATGTGTTGAGGGGGTTGCTGAGCGGGTAGAGGGGGAGGATGTGAGGCAGCAAGAGAACCGAATCCAAACGAAGCGGCGAGGGATTGTTGAGGAGGATGGTTCGTGCGGGGATTCGGAGCGGGCGACGCCCAGGACTCGAGAAGGGCAAAGATCGTGGACCACGATATCGATGGGCTGGCGTTGTACGAACCGGCAGAACTCGGTAGACTGCTGCCTGGTATCACTTCCCCGCCGCCTCGAGCGAGAAAGTTGTACGCGAGCTCGCTGCATTGCTGGCCCTTTGAAAGACCGGAAAGCATGTCGTACAGCGCCATCGTCATGTTCACGTCACGAACTTGGGTGGACCACACGGCCCATTGCAAGAACGATGGCAGTTTGCCCGCGGACATTTCCGTGATTTCCATGTACGACAGATGGTTTGACTCGCCGAGGGGCGTTGCACCCCAGAACTGAAGCGCACGTTCGGGCGGCAGGGACGCGTAGAGGATGCCGATGAGCGAATACAGCATGGCGATGTCGTTCCGTGGTGCAGGTTGTCCCTCGCTTTCACCGCTGACAGAGGCAGCAGACCTAAACATCCTCGACCGATCCGTCCGAACGCTTGCGATTACGTCTTCCTGCCTCTGCTTGATCTTGCGCAGCTCCGAGCTTGCATACGTGAGGAGAGACCTGACGAGCGCATCGCAGGTGTTGAGTACCGGAAGCTTGAATTCGTCGGCAAGCGGTTCTTTTTGTTGCTGCTCCTGCTGCTCAGGAACGAGTTGGACAAACTGCGCAAAAGAGCTGATAGGCGAGGTGTGTGTGCGTTTCTGGAGCTGAATGAGGGCGGCAGCGAGGTACGTGAACGCGTCGCCCTGAACGGCATTCCATATCTGAGATTCGAGCTCTTCGGTCTTGAAACCTTCTTGGTTCTCCAGGGAAGGGTCGCGATGTCTGGTCTCGGTCATGAAGAGCGTCCACTTGAGCGATATGGTCGCCTTCAAGCCAGGTTCTTTCCAGTCTGTGGTGGGAGCGAGCTGTCGTTTCATGTATGGGATGGTGGCCTTGTCTACGGCGAGGTTTTTGCGGACTTTTCCTGCGAACGAGTGAGGCTCTGCTGGGTCGAACGCAGCGAGGGTGGCGGCGAGAACGTAAAACGTCATGGGGTCGTTTGGATTGACTCGGAGCCAATCTATCGACGTTTGTACGTCGCTGGGAGAAAAGTAACCGAGACGGGCGATCTGGTAGTAGACCATGGCGAGATAGCGTCGCTCATACTTTAGTGAATCGTAGCGTGCGTCGAGAATGTCGAAACCCAGAGAGGGTGGTACACCTTGGGGACGTCAGCAAGAGGGCAGGGTGAAAAAGGACGGACGCACCCGTGACAGAGGGAGGGATGGTGTTGCTCTGCGCGTTTTGTCTGGCTACTTGGGCGTGTGCGACAGCGATGCCTAAAGAGTCGATCTCCCTAAAGATGCGCAAGGCAAGCGAGGCGTCCGCGCCTGACGCCTTTGTGGCAGGGACGAGCTCTTGCCTGACGAACGCCTCGAGACGGAGATAGAGCCTGGGTGCGTCCGGAAGCTGTGCAAGCTCTGCGGCCTCGAAGAGGTAGCGCAGACAATCGACGAGATGGCGGCGTCGCTGGTGAAACTCGACGACGGTGGCCTCGATCGAGTTGACGGGGCCGATGTGTGGGTTCTCTGACATGACGCCATGGAGGATGCCGGCGACGTACTTTTCAGAGCATTTGAGGTGCTGGGCGAGAAAGGTGGCTTGTTTTGCAAAGTCGTCGTTGACGGCGAGCGAGCTGCCGTTGACCGTGATCCTTCCTGCAGACAAGGTGAGCACGGGGTGGAACGGAGAAAGGCACACGGACCAGACTGGAGCTGTCGCTGTTCGTGGTGCGAGGGCTGACCGACGTCGAGGAGGTCGCGGAGACGTGACTTGTGTAGGATGAGGTCGTCAAAGAGGGCTTGCTCTGCGTGTGCGCGTGCTGCGAGCGTAGTGGCGAGGAGCGACCTGAGGGTGGCGATGGACTCCATCGTCGAGCGGTGAACCCGAGCGACGTTGAAACGAGTGAGCGAGCGTGTGAACTTGTTTCCGAAAGCAGACGCCAGTGTTAGGTCGGCGAGGGCTGCTCGTTGACCACGTCGATATGATGGCCTCGACGGAGATCTCGTACAGACAGTATCTGGGCGAGTCCGATCTGCCACACATCATGTCCTTGGTACAGAGCGAACTCAGCGAGCCATACGTCATCTACACCTACCGCTACTTTCTACACCAGTGGTATGTCACGCTCTCCCCTTTGACCCGCCCCCCGCTCACTCGTATTCAGGCCCCAGCTCGCATTCCTCGTCCGTATTCCTTCCGTCAGCGTCCATTGCACGAGCTCACCCGATCCCAGGCCATTCCCGCCGGCTCGTCTGTCCCGATAGGCGTCATCGTGTGCAAGCAGAGCACGCACAAGCACGTCTCAAACAGAGGCTACATCGCCATGCTCAGCGTCAACAAGAGCTGGCGCAAACGCGGCGTAGGTGAGCCCGTCCCTCTTTCCCCATCCCAGCCCTATCGACTGACCCCCATACCCCCAACCCTTCCCCTCACGTGACAGCGAGCACCCTCGTTCGCCGCTCGATCGACGTCATGAAACTCAACGGCGTCACAGAGGTACGTCGCCCGTCCCCACTCCCATCCACCCATCCACCTCCACCCCACAGGTCGTCCTCGAAACCGAGTTCGACAACATCCCCGCACTCTCCCTATACGAAGCACTCGGTTTCATCCGCGAGAAACGTCTCTATCGGTTCTACCTCAACGGAAAGGACGCCTTTCGTCTCGTCCTCGCCGTACCCCCAGACCCAGACCATCCAGACCCCTACCCAAACTATCGACCCATACGAGGTCCCCTCCCTGCCTACCCCATCGACGACCAAGACGACGACGACTAACTCCATTCCATCATACCATCGCTCATGCCAACTCGCATCGCGCTCTGTATACATTACTCTGTCCACGTCTTACAGCATCATACATACGTTCCCTATATAATTCCCTCTCCATACCTGCTCGACTAGTCCTGTTCGTAGCATGTTCCTTCTTGTTTCCTTCCTCTCGTCGTATTTTTCCTCGGCTGAGCCACTCCTTGCTAGCATGTACACTACATGTAGAGATACGCTGTACTATCCTCGCGAACGCATGTTATATATCACACGACCACTACCACTTCCAATCACTACTCTAAACTCTAATCACGCCCAGAAAATCGACCAAATAGGTTGGTTCTAATTTATCATACCGCGTACACCTTCAGACAATGCGTAGATCAAAATGAATAATAAAAGCGAGACACATTTTAATCAATGATGACACCTCTCACAGCTCATCGTGATCGTACGAAGGTTCGTCATCGTCCCCAGATCCATCCGCCCCAGAGGAAGCATACAGCTTGCTCGTGATAGGGCTAACAACACTCTGAATCTCTGCCAACTTCTCATCCAGATCGTCCGTCGTCGCCGTCTGTCCATTCTCGTCAATCCACTCCGTCACCTCCTTGATGGCGGAAAGAAGCATCTTCTTGTCATCGTCTTCTAGCTTGCCACCCAGCCCAGATTGGTCGGCGAGTTGCGACTTGAGGCCAAACACAAACGAGGACAGCGAGTTGAGCGATTCGATACGCTTGCGGTTGGCTTCGTCCTCAGAGGCAAATTCCTCGGCCTCGTGGACCATGCGCTCAATGTCCTCCTTGGACAGACGACCCTTTTCGTTCGTGATGGTGATCGACTCGGATTTACCACTGATGGCAAGGAATTAAGCAAATAACTCGATAGCCTGTTAAAGTGCACTTACGTTCCCTTGTCGGCGGCCCCGACCTTCATTATACCATTGGCGTCAATTTCGAAGCTAACCTCAATTTGGGGGACACCACGTGGTGCAGGTGGAATACTAGAAAGTTCAAACTTCCCAAGAAGGTTGTTGTCCTTGGTCAACGCCCGCTCACCCTCGTACACTTGGATGAGCACGGTCGGCTGGTTGTCAGCGGCCGTCGAGAAGCTGTATCCCAGTCGATCAGTCCATTGACCCACTAATATGAAACCAATACTACGCACATCTGAGACTTGCGAGTAGGGATGACAGTGTTACGAGGGATGAGTTTGGTAAAGACTCCACCAGTGGTCTCGATACCGAGGGTAAGAGGGCAGACATCGACAAGGACAACATCTTCAGTGCCCTGTTCGCCCGAAAGGATACCACCCTGGACAGCAGCACCATAGGCAACTGCTTCATCGGGGTTGATACCCTTGGAAGGCTCCTTGCCGTTAAAGTACTCCTTCAAGAGCTGTTGAACCTTGGGGATACGAGTAGATCCACCGACGAGGACAACCTATGACATCTAGGTTAGCACCGCGCAAGTCGAACATAACGAGCCACGCACCTCATCGACATCTTCCTTCTTGACATTAGCGTCCTTGAGAACTTGCTCAACGGGCTTCATGGTCTTGCGGAAGAGATCCATGTTGAGCTCCTCGAACTTGGCCCTGGTGAGCGTTTCGGAAAAGTCGTTGCCATCCTCAAAGGATTCGATCTCAATCCGAGTCGACTGTTGGCTCGACAAAGTCCGCTTGGCCTTTTCAACCTCACGCTTCAACTTGCCCATGGCGCGCAAGTTCTCAGTGACGTCGGTACCCGTCTTCTTCTTGTAAAGCTTGACAAAGTAGTCAATGACCCGGTTATCGAAGTCTTCACCTCCAAGGTGAGTGTCACCAGCGGTTGCAAGAACTTCAAAGACACCATCGTCGATGGAAAGGAGGGAGACATCAAAGGTACCACCACCAAGGTCATAGACGATAATCTGAGATTCGCCATCATGCTTGTTAAGGCCGTAAGCGATGGCAGCGGCGGTAGGTTCGTTGATAATACGGAGGACCTGAAGACCGGCAATAGTACCAGCGTCCTTGGTCGCCTGACGCTGAGCGTCGTTGAAGTCTAATGAATTTGTAAATATTTGAATTTCCAATGTTACACGTGTACTCACAGGCGGGGACGGTGACAACGGCATGGGTAACCTTCTCACCAAGGTATGCCTCTGCAGTCTCCTTCATCTTGGTCAAAATCATGGCGCTAACTTCCTCGGGGGTCTGCACAGGGCAAAGCTCAATATTCTAACGCGATTCTAGCAATCGCGATAAACTCACAAATTCACGCGTCTCACTCTTGTAGTTAATTTGAATGGTAGGTTTTCCGCCCTTGTTGACGACATCAAAAGGCCAGTGCTTGATATCCCGCTTGAGTTCGTTGTCGTCCATCTTACGACCAATCAAACGTTTGGCATCGAACACAGTATTCTTGGGGTTAGAGTGGAAGGCATTCTTGGCAGAGTCACCGACGCTGAAGGATTGTGAGCAAAGATGGATGAATACGCATAACAACGTACAGTCGTTCATCCTCAGTAAAGCCGACCCATGAAGGCGTTATCCGGTGACCTTGATCGTTGGCGATGATCTCCACGCGACCACCTCGTTGAACACTGTACAGACGATGAGCGAGAATGTGCAGAGCAGTCAAGCAAGTCAACTCACCCAACACATGAATAACTAAATCGATGGACGACTGGTCAATAAACAGAGTGGGTCGAGGCAGCTTAGACATACGTGGTTCCCAAATCTACCAAGTGGAATTGATGAGCATGGCCGAAGCAGTCCAGGGAGAGTGAATGTACGCACCAATACCAATGACAGTCCCATACTCGCTCTTCTTCCCGGCGTCTTGCGCGGAGACGGCGGGGCACAGACAAACGAGTGCGAAGAAAGCGAAGAGGATAAGAGAAAGTGTTGACGCCATGCGGCGTGACTTTGCGCGTGATGGGCAGCGGTGTGGGCTAGTCATCACTGTGGACGACGCTGAGAGGAGGTAAAGAGAGGATGATAGGCTTTCTGGAGAGAAAACCTTTCTTTATACTTGTTACCTGCCACGTACAGAAAATGTTTGGACACGTCAACACTTTTTTCCTGGTGGTGTACCACGATCACATGACCTGTGGTTGTGTGCTCCTGTAACAGTACATGATTTTTGATTCAAGCTCTGCTCATCGCCTTTCAGCATCACTGCTGCAGCAGGCAAGCAATCCAAACAGTAGTGCCTTATACCCAAGTGACACTGACTCAGTTCAACTCATTGCAGACATGCCCAACGAGGCAGGCGGTCACTATGGCAAATACCTGGCTCACGTTAATTGAACTACATGATCATGTGTGTCGTGTCGTGTGACTGCCAGAGCCTATGATGGCAATGCTGGCATCATCTCACTCAGGCTCGACGATCTCCTTGGAGTCCTGCCAAGATTAACCCACCGGAATATGTGCACCCTCTCTCGCTGAGGGTCTTGGAATGCCCACCAGAGCCTTGTTCCACCCATACTTGACGTCACTGCCTCCATCGGTGACATTTGCCGATGTCGTCGCAAATGAACGTTAACCATCCGTTGTGGGCAGCATGCTATGTAGCAGTTTACACGGATTTTGCCGGCGTGCTATCAGCATGGGCCTTATCGTCCCGACGGTATCTTCTTCCCGCCGATTCCCACCCTGTCACGCTGCGCATCAGTTCCGCCAGCATAAAAGCAACAAGTTTACTGATGGGCTAACACGGACTCGACACCAGCACGCCTCAGCTACTTCTGCCCTCACATCCAACAAAGGTCACCCATACGACCATGACTAACAAGGAGGTGGTCGCAAAAGCCGACGAACAGCTCCTCGCCGAGCTCGGATATAAACAGGAATTCAAGAGAGCATTCACTCCGCTAGAGGTGATCAGGTCGTTTCCCCCTACTGACCTTCAGGTCACTGACAGAGTCACATGTATAGGTCTTTGGGATTGCGTTCAGCATCATTGGTTTGCTTCCGTCGATCGCGTGAGTATTAGCATGTTCGTCCGCACCACGTCGCTCACCTTGTCCGACGGGGACACGCAGCTCCGTCCTCATCTACTCCCTTCCAAACGGCGGTCCTTCCGCAATGGTATGGGGTGTACGTGCGGTCTCTCTATGACATTGCCTTGTTCGAATTCTTGGTCACTCTTTCAACGACCGTAATCTTGGCGACCTGATAAGCGCAACTTGTGCTATTCGTTGCTTTGCCTCCCCTCTCCCCCACGCACTAACTCGGTCTAATCTATTTCTGATTCCCCAGTGGGCGGTCGCAAGCATTTTCGTCCTTTGCGTTGGAATGTCCATGGCCGAGCTTGCTTCCGCGGCACCTACTTCTGGTGGTGTGAGTCTTGATATGGCACGTTCCCCGGAAAAACGAGATGAACGATGCGTGATATGCAGCTCTACTTTTGGACTCACACTCTGTCGTCCCCTCGCTGGCGAAATCTTCTCTCCTGGATCGTCGGTTGTACGTCCAGACTTTGAATGCTCCTTGCAATCAGTTTACCATTCCGTCAGATGCAAACACAATAGGATCCATTGCGTCAGTCGGTAAGCTAGCTATCTCGTTCTGGGTGGTTTCGATTGACTTGATGACGTTGTGTTCCGTGTCGTGCTGTACGATGTTTTCAGCCTCCATCGACTGGGGTTGCGCCGTCCAGATTGCTGCGGCGATTAATATCGGAAACCAGAATTTTGTCGCTACACAGACACAGACCTTGTACGTCCCCGTTTCTGTCGATTTCGTGTCTCTGTCTAGAGGAATCTCATCGTGTCTCCTTCCCTCTTTTATTTCTCGCCTGACTGACGTTTGTGCAGCGGGATTTACGTGGCGATCGTCTTGTCACACGCTATCATTTGCTCTCTTGGGACTGCCGTCCTCGCGAGACTACAAAATCTTTACATCGTCCTCAACTTTGGGTGAGTATCTCGGAGTAATCTCTTTGGTGCCCTACCCTTGCTCGCATTCCAAGCGCTCTCGTCGGAGTCTGTGGCGTTCCCGGCTTTAAAGCCTTGTAGACTAATCCACGCCATCAGCCTCTGCTTCGCGGTCATCATTGGTCTTCCAGCTGCTACCCCAAAGGAAAACATGAATAGCGCCAGCTTCGCCCTTGGCAACTTCTCCAATGGTTTGTCCCCCTTGTCAGCTCTTGCTCTGCATCTAATTCCGGCCGCCTAGTTGATGGCTGGCCGAATGGTTATGCCTTTATCCTCTCCTTCCTTGCTCCTCTTTGGACGATCTGTATGTTCATCACTTCTATCTGCTACTTATCCCCACGTGGAACGTGTTAACCGTGGGCCGCGACATGTTTAGGTTCATTCGACTCGAGTGTGCACATCAGTGAGGAAGCCGCGAATGCAGCGACCGCTGTGCCATGGGCAATCGTGAGTGTGCCCTTTGTTCTGGCCCACTTAGAGCTCATTCATGTAGGTCGGTGCGATCGCGATCGCTGGTATACTTGGTTGGGGTGCGCATTTCGCCCGATCGCAATTATTCGTGTCTTGACGGTAAACGTTGCCGGGATTTAGCCATCAACATCTCTCTGGCGTTCTGCATGGGAACGGACCTTACGAGCCTCATAAACAGCCCTCAACCTATGGCACAGATCTTCTTGAACAGCTTCGGACAGAAGAGTACCCTGGTCTTATGGTCCTTCGTCGTTCTTGGGCAGTGAGTGCTCGTTTTAGCCTATTCATATCTTCTTTTGCTTATCTTGCGATCAGATACATGATGGGATCTAGCATGGTGAATTTTTCTTTGCCATTTGTGCGCGTGTTCTCACTGATGCCTTATTCTAGGTCCTTGCTGCCTCGCGCCAATCCTTTGCGTTCGCACGTGATGGTGCCCTGCCGTTCTCGCGCATCCTGTACCGCATGAACAGCTTTACTGGCACGCCTGTGAACACCGTCTGGTCGGTCGCCGCGGTCGCGACTCTCCTCGGTCTCCTCTCCCTCGCAGGCACTCAAGCCATCAACGCCGTCTTCGCCCTCTCCGTGACCGGGCTCTACGCGGCCTATGCTATCCCGATCGCCGCGAGGTTCATCTTCCAAAACGACTTCAAGCCCGGTCCGTTCAATCTCGGCATATTTGTCAGTCACCTCTTCCCTTTTTGGATGCACAACGCAGCGCACGACAGCTGATGTGATGTCCCTGTCACGTTTCGTATACAGAGCCTCCCCGTCGCCATCATCTCGGTGACCTTTATGGGGTTCATGGACGTCGTGTTCTTCTTTCCCACGACCCCGCAGACGAGTACACCGGGCATGAACTATACCATCGTTGTCCTGGGCGGTGTGCTCTTGCTCTCGCTCGTTTGGTATTACTTTCCCGTGTATGGCGGCGTGCACTGGTTCACCGGGCCCATACCCAACGTGGGCAACGACGAGATCGTAGAGAATGAGATTGGGAGCAGGGATTGGTCCTCGGTGGATAAACAGGCGGGCGCGGTCATGGAAGAGAAGAGTGTGCAAGTACGGTGACGATTGTGTTCGATGTTCGATGAGATGACGTCCGCCATGGCTTTTGCTTGGATTTCCCTAGATGTGCTATGTGCTCTTATGTTTTTCATATCTCGATGCCTAGAAGGGAGTGTGATGATATATACTCTGGGCGGTGCCAGCATCAAGGGCAAAGTATTTAGCGCAAAGGGTGTGCCTATGTGCTCAAATGAAGTGAAATGATGTCAGTACCTCATAAATCCTCCTCAGACTCCCTTTGTCCTCTTCGTAAACAAAGCCACCCATTTCCGCAAAGTAGCTGTGTGTCATTGACTAATCATATCCTTTGTCTGACAATTTGGTTCCAAGAAGTACTTCTCAGCTCCATGAAACAGGTATATACTGTAGAAGAGAACATACCACAAATTTCTTTGACTTTGTAGTAAGCCTCACACCATTCCCCACTAGCCCTCGAAATGACTGCCTCTGGGACGAAAAAGGACAATAAGATGAAGCCCACCTGTTTCAACAAGGATTCATACCACTTTTTTCTGGGTTTTGGGACCTGGGGATGGAGTGTGTGCCACACGCAAATCAACAAGGTCAGCCCACAGCTCCCTAATATGCCCCAGACGCTCCGAGCGGTCCCATTGACCGGCGGGCAGCTGGAGCTCGTCGAATTGGTTGAGGTCCCTTGGATGAGGTGGGAAAGACACGGAAGGACGAACGGCAGGTAAATCATCGCAAGATGGGAGTCAGCGTCGGAATTACCGTCGAGTGCAAGGCTGAAGCGGGCTACTTGAGGATCGCATTCGGTCTTCTTCGGGCCCCGCCTGCGCAACGGGTACTGTCGGATCATCAATCAATCAATCGTCAACCGCATGCTACCTCTGAGTGCTTCGATGTTTCAGATCTCGTCTTCCACTAATACCCTACGCAATAATGGTAGGGTGGCACACCGTGGCATTGCCAATATCTTCGTGGGTATAACTTTAGAATTTCCTCATCGATGGTGTCCGAAATACCATCGGGGCGAGTTTCCAGATCTGATGGTGTACATGATCTCTCAATGCGGGACGCGCAGGACAGACGTTCGGGCTGTGATGTCGGATGGCCAGCTTTATAGCGATCTAGGAATGACGGCGGGTCCGGCGTCGACCAAGTGTGAATCAGATGTCGACATGGCATACATTGTGTTGGCCGTCTCGGAGCTCGGTGCCCAAATGGCCGGCGGGTGCGAGAGAGGGGACCATGGTGCGTGAATCAAGCATGCCAGTGATCATCCTCGTGTGCCCGGGCCAGAGCGAGTGTATACGGTGTCATAGTACAAGCACTCGCCTTTTTCACACCCTCAGCTCTGCCAAGACCATCACGACTCGGAGCCCTCCGTGATCGTAGTAATTGCATGAAAGCTCCAGGCATAAGTTACTCGGAGAGGCGTTCCGACGATAATATATTTCGATGAAAACACACACAGATGCGCATTATCCCCACGCCTCATGACTCTCCGAGTCGTTGGCAGCTGACAGGACATACCTCCCGCGTATTGCCCGACAAACCAGTACGTTCTCCGAAGGACGTGCTTTCCCCTTGCCTTTGGTATCTCTCGGGCCGACCACGTGTCTGTTTTGTCTCCGTTGTGGTCATAGCCTTTTGGATCCTCGTCGACGCCTTGGATTTAGACAGCGGACGCTTGACCCGAGCCGTCGGCTTGTTCGTCTCAGTCTCGGTCTCCGCCTTGGCCCTCCTCGACCGCGACTCCATCTGACCTCGGCCCTCTCCACCGCTCGTCGTTGTCGTACCCTTGAGCTTGACCCTCTTGTCGCGTACTCCGTCTTGGGGCGGTCGCAGACGAGGGCGTGGGGATATGCTGGTACGAGGTCTTGACGCACTTCAACCGAGACTCCCGTGTGGTAGGCGATTTAACCGTACCCGCAGTCCTCATATCTGTGTGCGGGAGAGTTTGAGAACGGGGGTATGACTCGGCCGAGCGGGACTTGCGTGACGATGACCTTGACAGGGGATGGATTAGACGGGACAGTCATCCGGGCCTGTGCCGAACGTGACCAACGATAACGCTGCCGAAACGTGAGTTGTGAATCTCCCTCGATGGATAAAACGGTAGGCGCGGTCGTGGATGTCGTGGACGTCCGCTGTCGCTTATGTTTTATTTCCGTTAGATTTCTTCAGCACCCTGACACATTTAGCCTTTGGTCTCGATCCCTAGTGATATGCTGAGTTGATGACCATGATGACTCCAGCATCGGACAGACATTACTTGGCATTTACCTTGACTTCGAAAACCATGGTAACTCAGTACTGGCTGAATAGTAATATCCGACAGCTTCGAATCGACATAGTCCAAGTACAACAAACACACAAGCGACAGTCTTGTAATTACAATTGACGTCCGCAGCCAACGGCGAACGGAAACAAAACAACCAAGTTCAAGATGAACGCGCGATCAGGGCGCCGTCAAAATGCCTGGATAGGGCTGCGCATTCTTCGAGATTGTGACATGAGCGAGTTCGCAGCTCCCCTTTCCTTGAATGCACGCAGCGAGAGTGGCGCCGGAGCTCTGACCCTCGAAGTAGGCCCCTTGCAAGAAACCTGCACGAATAGCGCGTCAGTACTCAGTACTCGATACTTGGATATCGGTGCTCCGAGGGAGCGCCGCTGCACCAACGACGACGCACCAAAGTACGGCACGCTCGTAGCCTCGCCGGCGAACCAAAGGTGGTTGTCGAGCGTCGCCTTCAAGTTCTCCGAATGGGTCGAGACATAGGACGGTCCCCAGTTCGAGTACGAGCCCCGGAAGAGCGGGTTCTTGGGCCAAGTTGGGAAGTAGATGTCGACGGGTTGAGGAATGGTGACGTTAGGATACATGAGTTGGAGGACTTCCACGACGTCCGCCTGGACGCGGGCGGGAGTCAGCTGGTTGACGTAGAGAGCATAATCTCCCTGAAAGAGGATGAGAACGGTTATCGTCGTGGCTTGTGGCTCAGAATTCACGTACGGTGACCGTGACAAAGATGATACCAGAACCTGGGAAGAATCCGACCTGGTCTAGGCTCTGCCAGACGGGATACCTCCCTCTTTCCTCAGTTGCATACAATCCGAACTAACGCGACGTGGATAAAATAATTTGATATGGCGTGGCAAGAGCATACCTGCGTTGGGAACCAAAAGGTCTCGTTGAATTGGAGGAAAATCTTTGTGTATGTGGCCTAGGGCACAGTAAGCATCCAAACCTAACCACAACGGACGACTGACCATGACGATACTGTTGATGGCCTCGACTTTCCAGTCAGGCAAGGGAGGTTGGAAGACAACGTCAGTGTTTTGCAAGACGCCGACGCTGAACGTGCACAGAACATGATCAGCTGTGATCGTCAGGCCACTAGTCGTGTGCACCGTGACGTTGTCTTTGCCGTACTCGATGAGGTTGACGGTCTGGTTATAAATCACCTGTTGTGATTGTAGAAATTCCGCCGCTTCCGCCTGCGCAATGTATGCGAATCCTCGCTGGTCGATGCAAAGTTGGTTGTCACCGGAAAACCCTCCAGATTCGGGGACGTATGTGAAATTGTTGTTCTATCGAAACTGAGGATGGAACCAAGAATATCTCGATTCGGGGCTTACCCATGCAGAAGCGAGCCATGACGTTTCTGAGGGTGACTAAAGACGACTCAAACAGTGGTTCAAGGTCAACATCAGATTACGTACCTGTGCATCTGTATCGAGCGGTAATCAATCGAAGTAATTAGCACCCATCACCGCAGATGATAAGATATGACTTGCATTCCTGATGCATGATGAATGGATCAGCCAAGTCTATAATATACGAGGCAGCTGTTGCTTACGAAGTCGATCTGGAAGTAGTCGCTGGCGACTTCTTGTGGCGTTTTGGGGGTGATACCCATGAGACCATACGCCGATCTCAGACTCAGATCAACCTCGCCTTCTCTCAACCGCTGGCCTGGTTCGCAACGATCAGGCGTCGTTCGAGATGGAGAAGGCAATTCGGTATACCTGCGACGACGGTGGCGTTGTAAAACTTTTCGACCGCATTGTTCACCACGTCAGTGTAGTTGTTGTAACCATTGTCGTCGTAGGTAGCTAGGGTCCATGAGCCCACATATATCCCTATGGGGGAAATAATATACATACTAAGGCTTCCATAATCGCTGTAGACAGTAGTCAGATTGTGCTTGAGCGCCAATTCCCAGATGGGATTTGCAGTGCCATTGCCGGTCTGGGTTCCCTGGACCCAGTTTGCACCTGCCTCGATGACGACCTGTCTACCGGTCACGCCGAACGTCTCGTGATGCATACGACCACCCAGCTGAGCTTGAGCTTCGAGAATGATGAAGTCGTTGATACCTTGCTCGTGAAGCGTTCGAGCAGCAATGATGCCCGTCATACCACCTCCGAGGATAAGGACGGTGGTATGCTTGGGTACAGCCGTGGTTGCATTCTGAGCGAACACGCCTGAAAAGGTAGCCAACAGTCCAAGCAGAACATAGGGAGACAGTTCGGAGAGAAACATGTCAGAATGCTATGAAAGGGACCGTTGAGGACCGACCATAGATGGGGATTTATAAAGGGCGAGGGGAGTTGGGAAGCGAAGTAGAACTCACCATCAATCATGCGACCAACCCGAGTAGTGAAATATGAACTTCCAGTGTCATTGATCCGCCATATTACCGACGTTTGAATGGACTGACGTTACCTCAGCCGCTTCTCGAACCAGCCGAAAACTTTACCGTATGGTGCTCTTCCAGAAACCCCTACTATTACCTCAGCAAGCCAAACCCCAGCTTTTTTTGTTACCTGATTTAGCTTGTCACTTCAGGTTCTACGCTCGTTTTGGCTACGGTCGACGCGTTTTTGGGAGTTTTGAGCATGACCAGCCAATTAGAGCCCACAAAACAACCAGAACAGCGGTCTTCCATGTTACGTTACAAGACTGCTCTCCAAGCGTAGGAAAGGTTTACATACTAATGATGCGGCCAGGCACTTCTCCGTTGGAATCTCTATTACAGCTGGATTCAAAACGTTAGACCGCTTTAGACCCTTGCTATTCGGATGTTCGATCGGGTCATCAGCGAAGCAGCTAGAATGAATGGCAGCCCTCCTGAACTCGAGCGAGCCGCATCTGATGAACGTGTTAGCGATCTCAAAGCGTCGGAATCTGACAACATGTGAGCTCAAACAGCCTAGATTATCAACGCAGACTTACTAGTATGTATTAGCTTGCTGGGTTTTGCTGATTGAATGACTCGGTGTACGTACTAAACAATATTTGAACTGGGTCCCGAACAAGGCGGTTCAACCGTTTCGGACAAACAAAATTGAGCTGATCGCTTCAACCCACCGTGCCATGGTGTACCAGAATCGACGTCGTGCAGTGGAGGTCTGCTGATCGATCATCCTAGTCATGCGCGGTCCGTCGAACACCTAAATTTTTTAGGAGTTGAGTGCTCAGCGCTCAGAGAGGATGTCTGGGGCCGGATTGAGTTCGTCGGACAACGCTCAACATGACCTACAGCAAACAAACGGCATTACGACGAGGTGTTATTCTTCCGAGTGGCACCACTTGTTTGTCCCATAAACTCAGGTAAACCGAAACCCAAGTGGAGCGTCGACCAAAGCGGTCTACTTTAACATGTTGAATCCAGCAGCAATCCCCAACCAATGACTTAGCCATTCATTAGCAGTGAACATGGGGTACGGAACATGCTCCTTCCCCAGCGGACGTTACGAGGATCCCCGGGACCCGCCAGGCTGGTTGCATGGTCAAGTTATTTATGTTGGTGGTCACCGCACAACCTACTACCTAGTATGTATATTAAACACGGCGGGACGTGCATTCCTGGCACATGCCACCTTCAAGTAGTGGCAGTAGATGAGACTTGGCTCTTTCCCGTTCCTACAGACTATGTACATCAGCAAAATGTCACCTGCCTTTTTCGGCCTGCGTCACTTTGCCGTCTTCATGCCTGCCTTTTTGGGCCTTCTGGGTCTTCGTTGTCTTCGCGGCTGCCTTTTTGCGACCTGTCCGACTTCGCCACTTTTCTTGACTGCAGTCACTTTTGCAAATGCGCTCTCCCAGTAGTTACAGAGATCAAAGTGTATATCATTAGTACATAATCCGTTCCATCGAAAGTAGCTATGAAATGTCAGACTTGCGATCTGCCAAAACACCTCGTCCAACCTGCTACATTGGCTCCGACAATAATCTGATTCAGTGACACTAGGGAGTATCCCCCCAGTATCACCGCTTGTACCCATACCCGCACCCGCGGGTATCGTCCGCGAAT
>QGOI01002956.1:0-12583 GCA_003313885.1 Boletus sp. MG55
CTCCAGCTCACGGCACACCCTGGTCTGTCCACCCGAGGCTAGACCTCGGAGGGCTGTGCCCCCACCCACCTAAGGAAGGACTGCCTCGGCGATAGCCGTGCCCACACACCTATCCTGCCTCTCTCTCAGACGTCTCCGGCCCGAAACCAGCGTCGAGTTACAAGAAGGTTTTGATGCCGTAGACATGCACCCGATGGTGTTCGTGAAGCAGAGGATCGAAGTCACGGCCCAAGGACGCGAGGAACCGTCCATAGTGGAGAAAAGATCACACGTGTATCTTGCATCTCCAGGAACCAGATGGGGTGCTCGAGAAGGTGGGTCCCCTGTGCTAAGTTCGTGATGGCAGGCGGAATTGCATTTTAGCTGGATATAATATAACCCGGCAGGAAAACCTCGAAAATCATCTCGAACGCCAGATCGGACCTATGAAATGGTAAGTATTAAAACAGAGAGTCTGTCAGACTTATGTACTGCCAGTCTTCCGAAACCGTCCGCCGCCAATTTTCCAAGTGAAACTCATGGTCCCAAACATTGTAGCCCACTTCGCGGTCGGATTGCCACTGCTCTCATAGCTAGGCCACTCCTGGAACCAAAGAGATACTCATGTGAGATCGAAGTGTATGCTGCCAGAGCATGTTTCTCGAGACGCATGAATGAATACGAGGACTCGGGTAGTATTTTACACTGCACATGAAACAGCAAAGATTTCTCCGGGAGTAAAGAGAAGAATCGAAAGCGCAGAAGTAAGGTGACCGGTGACCAGTGAAGCATGTCAACAATGATCTCATAAACAACGATCCCTGATGGCGATTGTGTTGTCTCTACAGATTGCAACTGCAACCCTGGTACTGTCCAGCAGTGCAGTAGGCACCTGACTCTTTCCATACGTCGTTCTCAGAGTAAGTGCGCTGCTCCGTCCCCGCGCAGCCATTATCCGAGCAACGGCCAATGTAGCCGACGCCGCCGCCGCACTTGCTGCAAATACATCCATTGTATATGCCTGCAGTGCACGTCCCTCCGGTGGCGTGTGGCCATAGAAACTTGGGCGCGCAGCCTATGGTCGAATACGCGTCTCAGTGCATCACTTGAGGTACAGAAGGGGTGGGTTTACCATTTTGGAAGCAGTCAGGGTAGTCCTTGCCGCAGTTGTTCTACGGACAAACTACCGTCAACTATCATTCTTCTACTTGGGAATAAAATAGAGCAACGTACTTGGCGTCTGTGTACATCAGGCGCCGCGGACGCCAGTGCAGCGGTACCAGTGAGAGCGACGAAAAGTTTAACGAAATACATGATGAGATAAGTGAGTGGATATGTGAGACGAGCTGAGGTTTGGAAGATGAGGGGTTTGTTGAGGTTGTTGAGGTTGCTGAGCGATTCGAGCTTTGTCAACAAAGTTTATATACCAATTCCTGCTCCCATCTAAAACTGCAACGGTGAAGCCTGTCGCCACGCTGACGACGGACGTGTACATCAGTTCGGATTAACAGCGGATGGCGCACCTGGTGGACTTGACACAGGTGCCTACTATATGCCGCTTGTGGTGGATACATCCCGTCCCGGATGTCAGGCTCGAAGTTCAATATTGAGTGGCGAGACCAAACCGAACGTAGATTGGGTTTACGTTCTTATCCTCCTGAACTTCTCTCGTTTGTTCAGAACGCGTTCGAACCTCAGGCTGTAGTACCCATCTCTGCCAATCTCAAATTGTCACTCACCGCTCCCTGACATGTTGGTGCATCATCTTGTTGGCATCAATATGCCCCGCTAACAGTTGAAACTTTCATGCATTATCCATCAACATCACAGGGTCAAACTACATGTTTCACCATGAATAGACAACCACTGTGTTCAGAATTGAATGGTAAATAACTCACATGGTTCGAATACAAAGTGAACTAACCTGTCGAACAAAGTTTTGCAGGTGGTACTAGCATAGAGAGAGCTATATGATCATGGTACACCTCAGTGGATCCGGGGAAGCAGGCTGGTCAAGCCGCAGGCCTCAGGACCCTCTCGGGTACCCACCAGCATTTGCTCATTCCCATATGGTGATCGTGCCGGTACCAGCCAGCACGACGCCTTCCTTCAAGTTGCCATCCAGGTGGATATGCACGAAGCGACATTGACAGTCTCTACTGATTTCCACACCACCGATAGGTGTGCTGGCACCTTCAAGATGTTGGCCGCTTTCGGGCTGGAGATGCAGTCTGAGGGCAAAGCTGGGACGGGAGATGTCGCCGCATGTGTGAGCGATCGCTGCGGCACTTCCTGCTTGGCGCATTCTCTTTGATGTCATCGGAAGCGGGATTTCGGGCCCCGGGCATGATTGACACCGGTCACGTTGTGCACAAGATCGTTCCGGTTGGCCGACTCGAGCTCCTTGCCGGTTGGCCCGGCTGTTCCTGTCCTCTCGCTGGGCTGCGCTGGGCCGATCAGTGCTGTCCGCCCGATACGGTCCCGGTTGATTCCTCCTCGGCGCTGATTCGTCGAGCATTTCGATCGCCATCGGCCGCCGATTATCGCAAAGGTACCGCTCTGCGCGCGCAGCGCCAACGTGACACAGACGGGTGATCGATCCTCCATGATACGAAATTCTCCCTAGCTCCGGTTGCTAGTCTTAGAGCTGCTTCCTGACTTCCTTGAGAGATGAAACACTTGGCGGCGCCCTCAACTGCATCATTCGGTCATTGTCATGAGGGGACTCGGAGCCATTCATAAACCCTTGGCTTGCACCCCGTGTTTGTTCACGCTGCTTGTTCACCATGATCTCTGGCTTCGTGGCAGCAGGCTTGATAGCCCTCGTTCTTACCTATATCCTGTCCAAGTTCCTCGCTCGCCCTTCGTTGTCCAAGATCCGTGGCCCCAAGTCATCCTCGTTCGTCCTTGGTAGGTCCCTCCTCCGTGTTTGCTCGCCACATCTCTGATGTTGTCCAGGAAATATGCCTGAGCTGTTGCAACGTCCGGCCGGTCAAACCGAGTTTGAATGGCACCGCCTCTATGGGGACGTCGTGCGCTTCAAGACTGTCTTTGGAGCAAGTACAATCGACTACGCGCGTCGTGCTGCTATCTGATTGTATGTCTTGATGTATTGCAGGGGGACCAGCTTCTGGTCGCCGACCCGAAAGCACTCCAATGGATATCCAACGCGTCGACCTACCGTTATGTGAAACAAAACAATATCCGTGCTATTACTCGAATGTTGATTGGAAAGGGGATCACTTGGGCCGACGGTATTGTAACATGCTCCATCGTTTGGATTTCTAATAATAAACACTTTGACAGGCGAGGATCATAAGCGACAAAGGAAGATCCTTCTTCCGGGTTTTGGCGCTCCAGAGTCCAAAGCCTTCTTGAATGTCTTCCAGGGATGTGCCGAATCTGTAGGTTCATATGCGAACCCCCGCATGCATTTACCGATCTTACTTGCAATGTAGATGTCCTCTAAATGGATGGAGATCATTGGGAGCAGTAGTGACCAGCAAGCCGTCATCGATATCCCAAGGTGGTTCTCTCTTGCAACGCTGGATGCAATTGGCCAAGGTATGTCGTTGTTCCCGCGCGGTACGAATCAACCAGTCAACTTCCCCCCCAGCTGCATTCGATGTCCAATTCGACACCATCCACAACGATGACCACCCACTAGCCAGGAAGTATAACAATATGCTGTCGGTTTTCCTGCGGATCATACCTTCCGACTGGCATGTGACTTTGTGTTTTCAGGAGCGATATTTTTGGGCGCCCCTCTGCACAACAGATTTTCGTACAAGCAGCTTCAAAGTATGTTCCATCATGGGTACTCGAGTGGCTCAGTGATCACGGTTCGAACCCTCGGCTTAAACGCGCGCGCGAAGTGAAACAGACAGCCATAGAGGTAGCAAGGGATTTGGTTCGAGAGAAAGCCGAGAGCCTGTTAGCAGGAAAGGGGAACCGGGACATCTTCAGCTTACTTAGTAGGTGATGTTTATGTCACTCATCGACGTTACCGACCCTCTCGTAGTCAAGGCCAACATGGACATGGAGGCAAAGAACAAACTAACAGAAGAGGAGCTGTTGGCTCAGATGTGGTATGGAACATGATTTTATCCATACTTACGGTCGTTTGCCTAACGATCATCAGCACGATTATGTTTGCGGGACATGAGACCACATCAAACTCCTTGAGTTGGATGCTCTTGGAGCTTGCGCGGCATCCTGAAATGCAGTCTAGACTCCGCTCTGAAATCCATGATACGGAGGCTGCTATCCGAGCACGCGGTGATGCACAGTTCACGATGGCCGATTTCGATGCAATGCCTTACGCTACGGCAGTGGTCAAGGTACGTTGTTCGCGACTCACCTGTTGTGTTGACTTATTGTATGCCTCCCTGAGTAGGAAGGACTACGGTATCATGCAGTGGTACCTCAAGTCCACCGTATCGCCAGTATAGATGATGTTCTTCCACTTTCTCGACCAATTACCACCGAAACGGGTGAAATGATCAATGAAGTCGTCATTCCGAAAGGGACGCGGATCGTGGTTTCGGTCGCAGCGTACAATCGGTCAGCCACCCCACTTCTATTTGTATTCCATCACTTATCAATGTCGATATGCCACAGCAATACAGAGCTTTGGGGCGCAGATGCACATGATTTCAACCCTGACCGATGGTTGGATGGCGTGGCGAGTGGGAAGAAACCCATCTCCATTGGCGTCTATTCGAACTTGTGAGGTGTACTTGCGTATCATTCGGGGATCGACTCCAACATCCTTTTTTTAAATTGACAGGATGACATTCTATGGTGGCGTCCGAGGGTGCTTGGGGTGGCGCTTTGCGTACGCAGCCTGTTTTTACTATAAGCGAAAGATACTGAACAGATTGCGAACGTATCTGCCAACAGAGTAATCGAGATCCAGGCGTTCCTGGTGGAAACTATTGGGAAGTTTGAGTTTGCGATGACGGATCAAGCTGAAAGGGTTAGCCGCATGTCGGCTTCAGTGATGGTTCCTATGGTCAGCGGTGAACTTGAACGCGGGTCCCAACTGCCATTGGCCGTTTCGGTCGCTTCTCGCGAGGATGCTTGAGGGAAGATGGATCGAGGACGTAGATCACCACTATGCTTATGTATTGTTTCCGCGGAGTATGCAATGCTTTTTTTGTCTTCTCTTGACGGCAGCACTGGCATCACACTTGCATGAGAATCGGGGCCGGCCAAGTCGCATCATTTCAAGCAGATCCACTCCTAGTCAGAGTGAAGCTCGATAACGCAAGCGAGGGGAGTCATAGGATGGACTGGTCACCAGAATACCTACTAGTTAGATATCTTGAGGCTTGATCAGCCTGTTTGTTACCCATCCACTGAGGTAGTGTTGCGATCATAGAGCTATTTATCGTGCTGGTACTGACTACTTACAGTGCCTTGCTCAATAGGTAAGCCACTTGGTTTCTGAACCATTCGAACACTCAGCATTCGATGTTAAATTCAGCGGTTGTCTACTCACGGTGAAGAATATAGTTTGACCCGATGGCACGGTTCCTGGACGATGCGTCAACATTTCAACTGTCCAACAGGATAATGCATCAACATGTCAGGGAGTGAAAATCTGAGATGGACATTACAGCCTAATGTTCGAACACGTTCTAAACCAACTGGAGAAGTTCAAGAGGACAAGAACGTAAACCCAACCTTGGCTCAGTTTGGTCCAACCAGCAAACATTGAACGAACCCGTTGAATGTTAGGAGAAGTTCGGTTTGAACCAATAGTATCTAGGACCGGATGTATCCACCACAAGCGTCGTGTCGTAGGTATATGAATCAAGTCCATCAGATGCGTCATCCGCCGTGGGTTCGAACTGATGTATATGCCCGTTGTCAGGGTGGCGACAGGTCGAATCGTTGCGGCTCTATATGGGATCAGCAGCCTGAGGTACATAGACCTCGAAGGCAAAGCTCGAGTCGCTCAACAACCTCGATATCTCCCTAATCTTCCAAACTTTAGCTCGTCTCATATCATATATCCACTCACTCAGTATCTCGTCATGTACTTCGTCATGATGGTCGTCGCTCTCACTTATGCCCCTGCGCTGGCGTTCGCGGCACCTACAATTGGTATAGATAGATACCTAGTATGTTGCTTCATTTCCTTCACAAGCAGAAGCACGATCACCGACCTTGTTCCACAGGAACATCGCTTGGCCATGCTGCCGAGCAACTGCAATGACAACATCAGCCAGTGCTCCCAGAACGGTAAACCCACCTCGTCTGTACCCCAAGCGATGCACTAAGGCGAGTATTTGACCATAGGTTGTGAGGGTGAGCCTCCCGACCGAATGAGCATCTACGGGTTATGCACTGCGGGCACGTACAACGGATGCCCTTGTATACTGTAATGAGCTCGGCCGCATCATGCTAAACAGACGTTTCCCCTTACGACCACAAGCTATATAGAAGACTGACCTCGTTTCGCTGTATAGTAGTCTACTTTCCCAATAGCACGGGCAAATATTGGTGCGAGTTACACTTTTTTGTGATCTGTGACGAACTCATACTGTGACTATTTAAATTTCTCAGTCGGATCGGAGTTCGAATTCCCACATTCACTGCAACGGCTACAAGCCAGCCTAGTAGCGGCCTTCTGCCGTGTGCAGTCCAAGTATTCTGGTGAGTCAAAACTGTCTTTTGTTAGGAAGACTCCCTGTCTTCCTAAGATGAAATTATTCTCAGACCTGTTCTGTACCCTCGTGGAGACAACATTCATATTGCCTTTTATTTCTGAAATGCCTAAAATTTCTTCGACGCCCTAAGCTCCAAACTAACATGTTTGTTGAACAGAAAGCAACTCTCGGGCGATGGTGGCCGCTGTACGCTCTATTTTATCCCAAGTACATTGTACTTGGACCTGCGGAGGACGCTCCGCTTCAACATTTGTCGCACCTACATTCCCAAGGCGCCTGATTTCGGGGTCTATTGTACTTTCAATCTAATATAGTCACTTCTGACTTTGCGAGTGATATCAAATATTAGCGCTGAAGCCGAAAACGAATGTAAGTATAATATACAACGTGGTCTACGAATACATCTCGTCCCAGTCATCATCATTGGTTGCGTGGGAGGTGTTCCCGCCATTAGTACTTTCCAACGAAGGTTGAAGGTTTACTCCGGATACTGGTATCTGAGTTTTGGCCGGTTTTCTCTGTTCCCCTTGTTCCATCTCATCGATAATATTCCACATATCCTCGTCTTCGCCTACAGGTGCAGATGATGGAGGGGTACACTGTGGTGGATCCAACAACGTCTGGGGGTCGTCAAGGGTCTCCCAGAGACTTGCTTCATCGATGTCCATCACGTTTGCATCGAGATCGCTTCTAGACGAAGCTTTCGCTGGGAGCGTAGGTGAATTTGACGTGTGCAGCGACCCAGAGTCAGCGGTTGCCGCGCGGAGCGTAGCGAGTCGTTCTTCCTCAGTCCTGATTACAGCGTCAATATCAAAGTCGTCGTCGTCTGCCTCCGAGGATGCGGGAGGAAGCGAGGGTGCACGCGAGGACGCTTGGTCGTTCTTTAACTGGGGATTCTCGGATTCTTTGTCGTCTCCGTCGTCTTCAGTCCCGACAAGTGTGGGTTCGGTAAGATCGATGACATCCGGGTCGTCGGGCAACTCCGTGTCCTTTGTCACGCCTTTAAATTCGTCGCGCCAAACGCTCAGGCGAACCTACGTGTTAGGTTAGAGAATATGACCTGGTTGGGGTGCTCGGACGTCTTTACCTTCATGCGCTTGGAATGACACAATTTCTCGACACGGTTGACTGTATCCTTGAACGAAGTCTTTGGATACATCCTGTGTGTCCAGAACTGGTATACCTGCAATAGCCGAGTAAGATCCGCGTGCTGAACGAGACGCATGTCAGCGTGAGCACACGACGTGAAAGAAAATGGGAGTGCACCTCGTTCCCTCTTCCCTTGGGCTTAAATCCCTTGATGTCCTCGACGAGGAGTGGAAAGCCCTCAGGTCCTACCAACCTCTCTTCATCTAACTTAAGCAGCACCTTCCGTGCCTTTTTCTCCCCATCACCAGGCTTGGCCTTTCCTTCGTCCTTTCCCCACTGGTCCCTGTCAGTGCCACCAGCGGCCCCCGTCTTCGATGCGCCTACCACGGTCTGCGAAGGACCCGTTTGTCTTGCGCTCCCATGCCTCGCCTCGGCTTCTTTGGCAAGTTTCGCAAGGTCCAACGCCGGTGCAAGCGGCTTATATCTCAAATCATCAGCCTCCCCGTCCTTGTCGAGGTCCTCGAACAAGGCATCGATGTCTGGTCTAGCTGGGGGTGGTGCAGGCGTTGCACGTTTTGGGGGCCGTTCGTTATCGCTGTCGCTGTCCGAGAAAAACAGGGATTGGCGAGGACGCTTGACAGGGCTGGAATCGCCACCGGCTGGCATGGGCTTTGGTGGAGACGCGACAGGCTCGTTCCAGATGTCATCGAGAGACATGATGGAGCGAGGACACGCGTTATTTGTATGTGTTTGCGTGACGCGGCGACCTACGCTTGGATCTTGCCTTCTGTTCTCGGAAACTCGATTACACAGGTTCGTGGTTGTGGACTCAGTCACCCAAGATAGTACACGTTTTTACGGGATTACCCTGCTGTCCTCGATACCCTGCAGCACCTGGTTCTAAAGAAAAATATTCCTAAATTGGAGCGGCCACTTGCGTAGTTCAAAGTTCGGCACGGGAGCGGAGCGAGGGAGCACTACGACTATTTTACACTAGTACACAAAACAGTAAAAATTTCTTCCGGAGAAGACAACTAAAGGCGCAGTGCTAGTGAAGCAGGCTGTTGGCAGCAACTTGGGAAGTTTGGCGTGGAGGCATCGGAGCGCGAACTTCCATCCCCGGTGACAAGCCAGGGGCAATTCTGTAATCTCACCATGCCTCATGAGCTTCGCCCAAGAAAACCGCGCACAAGCTACGCAGCCCTCACAGACTATGAGATTGAAGACCATGAAAATGCGGCAGGTCCCTCAAAAGCTCACCCAGTGGGCGAAGAGAGCAACAGCGGAAGCGAATTCGAACTTGACAAGGAGGCAGGAGGTTCAAAAAAAGTGCCGTCCAGCGACGAGAACAGAGACGCTGATATGGACTCGGATGTGCACGATATAGAGCCCGAGGTGGTAGAAACACTGAAACAGGGTCGCCAGACAGCTTCTACTACTCGAGCCCGCAAGCCTCGAGCCCCCATCGCTAGCACGACCGACCCAGATGGCTCAGCCGTGTTCGCATCCTTGAAAACGCGGAAAGAACAATCACGCAGGCTTCCTCCCATGGTGAGACAGGTGGCTCGGGTACCCTCCGCTCCTACCCCGCCTTCAGCGGCCCCCCGGGTGGCGAAGATGTATGCATTACCGAATCCGAGCGCACATCATCGACACCGAGCGATACCCGTGTTCTTCAGGAAGGAGATGGTCGAACGATTGGATGAACCTCCTTCTCTATTCAAGGAACCTCATATCGTTCCGACGAACAGCATGACTGCCGATCCTTCCCTCACTGGCAGGGTTAGCAAAGCTTGGGGCTTCAATGTTGGCGCCGGTCCTGTCTGGCAAATCATGGAGGACAGATCCTGTTACAAAGAAAGTATCGTTTCAGGTACAGGATCCGAGAAAGAGTCTGCGCGCCGTCCCAGGGTATACCAGAACGTATCTGTACGGCCTGGCTGGGAAGTACTAACTAATCAGTGTGTGGCAAATGGCTGGCTTCGTGATCTGTACTCAAACTGTTCTTGAACTGCAATAGGGATGCTCTAAAGTATTTGCCTGCAGATGCCGTGATGACTGAAGGCGGACAATTTAGGTCACCACCCCAAGTCGACTGCTATCTGGGCCCGCATGATGGACAGACCCGTGTCACCTTCAATATGTTCGACAGTGTTGCTACCTGTACGTGTATGTGCTTCTTCCTGTTGTCGACAATAACCCGAGGACGCCTCAAGCTGAGTATTTTGAGGACGGTACGGGGCACGTTTTTAGCGCAGGTTCCCCGGTGTGGGGGATAGATTGGTGTCCAACATTTCAAGCAGATCGTCCTAGTAAGAGCGCCAATTCTCATCGCTTTATGATGCACACTTAGCTGCAGTCAGCTCGGCGGTTCAGACATTATTTAGCTGTCGCCCCTTTTCCATCGCGCTCGCATGCGCCGAGTATCAGTGTCAATATTTCTCGTCCTTCACCTGCCTGCGTCCAAATATGGACATTGAAGCCTAGAACTCGAGATGAGAATGCGATGGACGAAGACAGTCCTCAAAGTGAACCAGCCGAGATTCGTTGTGAAATGGTGTTATGCCTGGAAAGCGGACCAGCTCTAGAAATCAAGTGGTGTCCTTTGCCCGCTCATGACCAAGTTTGTCCTCGTCTTTTCGATACCCTGTGACGGGAACTGAAATAACGCCCAGTGGGAAAGTGCACGACCCGGAAAGCCTCGAAAAATAGGCATACTGGCCGGAACTTTCGAGGACGGGTCACTCTCTATATACGTCGTACCAGATCCTGAGGATATAAGACCCCCGGAACACGACGCGGATCTGCCTGTCTTTGGTGGGCACCTTTTTCGCCGTCAGTGAGAAGTGCTTACCTTGCCCAGTTAGGTTGCCCGAGCCAGCCTTACGCATTGAGCATGAGGGAGTATCATGTTGGTCCCTCGATTGGGCAAACAGCGAAGTCATCGCTGTAGGTCTCACGAACGGTGCGATCTCCTGAAGAATAATGTTGAGCGCGCAGAGTGACGCATTTCAAGGATATCTTGCCGTCTACAACATCAAACACGCATTGGATAGCGGGGAAGTTCTCGGTAAGTCACCAGGTCTGATTCCATCCCCATCTTCAAAGCGTATTGATACCGCTCAGACGTCTTCCCGACACATTTCATCGCTGTACATCAGTCCGCCATTCGTGCGCTCGCATGGATTCGCATGCCGCCCACAGATGGGTCTGGCATGTCCAAATCATCCTCGGATCCAACAATCATTGCGAGCGGTGGGTACGACGGTGTGGAGTGTTTCACTGACATCCGTGAACCACACGGGAATGTCGTCAACCGGACAAGAGGTACGCTCCTTTCCAATCATCCTGAAAGATTGCGTTTGAACGAGGTTGTCATCGAATAGACGTCATCAACAGCGCGACCTATTCCGCGTTTGCGACGGGTCCGATTATGATCGACCACGACAACACAGTCAAGTCGTATTCCGTGTCACCGAGCATGCTGGGGCGCGGTCATATTCTGATGGAGCCTGATGGGCCTATTTGGGTAGGTTTAGCTTTTGCTCCCACATGATACTCTGATAACTCGCGATAGAGCGTGAGCGCGTCAGACTACCATCCACAACTCGCTGTTGGATCGGCCGATGGGTCGTGTACGACCACCAACACGCTCAAATCTACACGGAGAGGTGGAACAGTTGTGCGTCCAATGACTCACGCTGGAAAGCTGGGCTCGTTGACGAACGTCCATTCGCAGCCGTTCCTCGTTCACAAGATTTATCAGCTTGATTACAGCCGCAAGACTGGAGAATTCCGCATGCTCGAACACTTCCTTCCGCAGGTCAGTCCATAGATCCTTGATTGTCACAAACGCCGGGCTGAGCCCCCTCAGGAAACGCAAGAAAGGTCGACCAACGTGAAGGGCAAGACTCTGGAAAAGGAAGACGCAGAAACCAACAGTCACAGCACCAGCACCGGCGTATGGCCGCCCGAAATGGGTGTGCATCGCGTGGCATGGAACAATGGAAACGGCCTCGGAGGCGCACCGCTGCTCGCCTCCGCGACCGGGTCGGGACTTTGTAGGGTGGACTGGCTGATGGGGAGATGGATCAAAGACAAGACGCCGTATGTGAGCGTGCCGAAAATGAGAAAAGAAGTCGAAGGGGCGTCCGACGAGTCGGATGACGAAGCATAGTCAATGTGCGATATATCGTCATCTCGCCCTGCGTCGCGTCCAAGCGTCTAGACTATCGATGTATTGTTTAAGCTAGCGAATGCCTATGGTACACGTTGTTAGCGTACGATACGACGACGCCCGGGATAGACAACGCCGGACTCACAAAAAAACGTGCGCACGACGAGCGGTCCATCACTTGACCTTGAACAAATTCTTGTCCTTCAACGTTTGGCGATGCGACAGTCTCAAGCGCCGCTTCTCCGCCTTGCCTCCCGGTCCATCGTCCGTGAGCACCTTGGGTTTCGTGAGATCCCAAAGCCACGCAGGATATTCCTCGTCCGGTTTTGCGAGGATGGGTGGTTCGCCTTTTAAATAGTTGAGTCCTGTCAGTACAGCGCCGGCTGGACAAGACGACACGACGTCTGGCGTGGGGGGTGAGCGTCGTGACAAACGTCCTAGATGTCGAGGCACGTACTTTTGGAGGGTTCGGACGACGCGGTTTTTGGCGATGGGCTCGAGCTGGATTTGCTACTCGACGCCGAAGCGTATCCGCGTGCCAACCGAAGAGAACACGATCTCCGGAACGTCGTTCGAGCAAGGGCAAGTACAGACATAGTTGTAAATTGGACGCATTTTTTACCGCATCTGGCTCATGGGCACCTATGGTTCCCACGTTTAG
>QGOI01002963.1:0-21804 GCA_003313885.1 Boletus sp. MG55
CGAGTTCCCATGAATCATCGTCACAATTAACGACAGTGAATATTACTTCAACACTCACTGTCGGCGATGAGTCAGATTCCTCGCAACCGGCTTATCCTCAACGTCTTTCTGTCGCGTCACGCATACAAAATGATCGATCGCCTCTGACTACCGAGTTCGATTTGGACAATTCACTTAATGTGCCAGAAACGCCGCTAAAACGGGAAGGATCTCTGGGAACATGGAGCAAAATCATTGTCGGGGCACTTACAAGGAGTAGTTCGAGCAATGGTCGTCGATCTAGGACTAACAGCATTGCAACTCGAGAACGAAGACAGAACACGGACTCGAGCATCAGCCGGGAGAGTGGAGGGAGCCTGGCAAGCCCCAAAGCGGACAAGAACGAGCTTGGGTCGACATATCCTCTGGGTGGTCAGCAGCCAGTGATGCAATCTTCGTCTGCTTCGACGTCGATGCAGTCGCTGGCGCTACCAACGCCACCGAGAAGTGGCGTCTCTCCGGTTCCAGTGACTTCCAACCTCGATCTCACCAAATATAACCAGGATGCTAAATTGTTCCCATTCCCTGGGATCTTCCCTGGGATCAAGAAGCTCGAGGAACAACGTATCAACAGCCGGAATCGTCGGGGACTGTCCATTTCATCATCTACCCCGGATATTGTGCTATCTCTCCACGGGAATGAGAACGAGATACCGTTGCCCTCGAGCGCGTCGAGCAACACGCCCTCCAATTCTCCTGACATCAAACGAGATCGGGTTCTTGCACACCAAGCGTCGGACACTCACCTTCTTCCCAAGTTCAAGAGCCATAATTCCCCCTCACTTTCGACAGCACCCTCGTCGTCGTCGCATGACCTTAATGGCGGGCAAACACCAAATAGTCAGTCGCCTGGTTCAGTCACGCTGAAACCACTTCCCACCAACCGTGAAGGTGTCCGCAAGTGGCTCAGCAATAGATTTGGGTCATCAACGCCGACTTTGGCAAGTAACTCGCTTAGTCCGGCTTCTCAAACCATTCGTCCCGCTGCGCCCTCCAAAAAGCCTTCTCTTTCCGAAATATTAAGATGGAAGAAGGAAAACGACCTGACTTCGGATTGGGAAGACATTGGTTCTCCAGAGAAGTCGAAAACGCCAACGAGCAGTACCAATGGGACTCCGTTTCATGGGAAGCCACATAGTGGAGAATTTTCTCCGGTCAGCTCAAATGGAAACGTTGCTCACGAGGACACGCAGAAGACGCCTCGGGCAAGCAAGATCTCCAACTCAGGCAGTATTGTCTCTCCTTCTCCCATTGAACCGTCCGCGCCCTCTGCTCTGCTAACTTTGACATCTCCTCCTACCCCATCACCACCAGAGCCTGCGCCGTCATCCACACCCGAGCCTTGGTCGTCCTTGTCCGATTATCCTCCCCCAACTACCTCGGAGTCATCTTCAAATACGTCTTCGCAATACTCAGATTTCCCCTCTAAAAGTGCTGTTATCATGGAACGTCTTGACGAGATGCTAGGCCGTGGACCAAAAAGCCCCGTCTGGCCGTCGGGGATCGATGATCCCCCTCGGAAGCTGTTATTGGCCGCGCCTGTCCTGCAGGTCGTCAACTCCGATACGGTCAAGGATCGCTTCCTTTTCCTCTTCAACGACATCTTCATCATTGCCAAGCCTATCATCCAAGACCCAGACGCCTTCCTCGAGCTGACGAAGCCGAATCCTTCGGACAGAAAATTTGTCGTGAAGAACGTCGTGCTCATCCGCAATCTGCGCTTTAGCGGCGAACGTGAAGAGCCTCAATCACGTAATGTGCCGCGCAATGCTCTTACTCAGTCCTTCATCGAGCAATTTGCCAACGACGCCGATCACGCCATCGTGTCTCTATTTAACAATTTGGGACAGCCTGATGATCCCGTGGCGTTGGCACAGTTGTTATTCCGTACGCCAGAGATCGATCGCGCACAGCTCGGTGATTATCTATCCAGGAGGACATCACGTGTCGTTCTCAAACACTACCTTGATGTGTTTGGGTTCACCGGTGTCAGGGTGGACAAGGCGTTGCGCATCTTCCTGCAGTCCATTAACCTCCCAACACGCGCCGCTCAGGGAATCAGCCCCCTGGATATCCTGCTTGATTCCTTTGCCAGTCGGTGGTACGATGCCAATGGGAAGCAGGTTGCCTATGACAAAGACCTGGCTTACAGGTTCTCGAGAGCAATCGTGCAACTCAACGAGGTTTTACACGGCGGAATATCGCAGGAACCTGGCTCAACTAGATACGTCGGGCGAAATGTTACTGCCAGAGACTTCTTGGATGCGTTCCGACGTCATGACCCTCGTTGCCTGCTGTCAGACGACACGCTTGTCGATGTCTACGAATCCATCTACCGTGAGCCACTTTCACAAGCACGCCACCCGTCTTCCGATGGACCCACGGAGATCACTGTCACTTTCAAGCGCGCACTTCCTTCACGTCTGACTTACAAAGTCCAGTCTGAACCGGTGGTGATACGCATCCCACAACCCGACCCCAATTTCACTGTCGAGTTATTCGGACACAATCTCGCCTTTGATCCACCTGTTCTCTCGTTCGCCAAGTCGTCGGAGGCATCGTTCAGGGTGACAGGGACGTTGTTCGGTCTGACGATGATGTTGATGCTGCGTTCTGGGTCGAACGCTCTGCTCTACACTGGTCTCCCACCGAGTTATCCCATCTCTGTGGAGCGCGCCTTCATGCGGAATACTTTCCAGGTCGCATTCCTAAACCACAGCCACACTCTGCGAAGATACATGTTCAGCTTCGCCGACCCTCTCGTCCGCCACGAGTGGGCGACCTCATTGAAGAGATTGACGGAAGCATCTACGAGCGTCTGTTCCGTAGGACCGAATGCCTCACCATTCCAAGCAAGGTTCGCGCGAGCTGTCAGCGATGTCGTGTTCAGGGTATTACAGGAGACTCTGATTGGTCCAGAAGCCTTTTCTGCTCAACAGTCGCCGGGGAAGCTGAATAGCGCGCTCAAGCGTCTCAATTCTGCCAGCAACTCTCATCACGATTCCCAGTTTTCATTGTCTTCTCGCGATATCACCGGATCTTCCGACCTGATGCGGTCGAAGTCGAGGAGTAAGGTGTACCTTCGTCACGGACCTGGGAAACTCGAGGCGGAGAGCAATCGTATCACCCCTTCCCATTCGAGAAGTAGTAGTGAAGACGATGGGAACGGGAGCGACCCACGGTTGCGAGTAGAGGAGCGGCTATGGTCCGGAAAAGATTTGGAAACGTTTTGCCAGCAGAACAGCTCGATCGCGCAAGTGGTTGAGCTGTTACTGCCTATGATTTCCAATCCGATTCAATCACAATGACATTTTCAATCATTAGTGAGTCACCTGTGCGATTCGTTTCTGGTAGGGTGTTGACCGTACTTGTTAGGTTTCTCACTCTCGTTATCGATTTCATCCTGATCCATATCTATCATCGCTATCCCTTTTACTTAGTCATATCAGCTCATTAGCATGCATTTATTCATCGTCCTGCTGTAAACTGTCCAGGGACACTGCTATGTCGTCCACCACATCATCAACGCATCTGCTTTTCTTTTCTCTTTCCTTTTTTTTTTCTTTTCAATACCACGATGCATCGTTTTCTGGGTTTTTAATTGTGTACAAGAATAAATCTGAATGTTGGTCAGTCAACGTGAAACGACGAACTTTGAGCGCTGCCGGAATCGGGAGCTGTAAAAGGCAAGCACACGACTGACCAAGGCTGTCCACCGTCCCTGCTTTTGCCCTTGTCCTAAATGCCCCGTCTGGGCACGCCCAACACCCTTTTCTTCTCGACACGTCCTGGCCCTTGACTCTGACCAGCTCGTCGGCCATGGCAAGATCCTATGCCGACGTGAACGCTTCCCTGGGAAGCTCCTGGCACGACTATGGTCAGTACCGACTCGGCGGTGACGTCTACAGTTATACTAACCCGTGCTGACAGAGAATTTCGACATCGAATGGAGCTCGCCAGATCGTTATGAGATTATCGAACGCATAGGAGGAGGAAGGTATTCCGAGGTAAGGGGCCACCTTCCTACACTGCCGAGCGTGTTCTACGCTCAAGCTCGATCACGACGCGCCACGCAGGTCTTCAGGGGCATCGACATGGTCAACTCGGAGACCTGCGTCATCAAAGTCCTCAAGCCCGTCGCCCCAAAGAAGATCAAGCGCGAAGTCAAAATTCTCCGTAACCTGACGGGGGGTGCCAACATCGTCGCCTTACGGGACGTCGTCCAAGACCCCTCTTCGCGATATCAAAGTCTCGTGATGGAGTATGTGGACAACGTCGAGTGGAAGCTGCTGTTCGCCGTGTTGAGCGAGCTCGACATCAAGTGTTATACGTTTCAGCTGCTCAAGGTGCGCCGAATCGCGTGTTGTCGACGAGGGTTGCCAAGCGTTGACGCGATCGTTCAAGTAGGCACTGGATTTCGTGCACTCGAGAGGGATCATGCATCGAGACGTCAAGCCAGGGAACGTCATGATCGATCACCGACGCCGAAAGGTGGGTTCTCCTTCTCGAGTGTGGCGTCGCCGCCTTTGTTCGGTTCAATCGTCTAAACGCTACGTAGTTGAGACTGATCGATTGGGGACTAGCCGAGTTTTATCATCCTGGCACGCCCTACCACATTCGAGTTGGGTCTCGCTATTACAAGGCGCCAGAGCTCCTCGTCGGGTACAAACAGTACGACTACAGCCTGGACATTTGGAGCGTGGGATGTATGCTTGCATCGATGGTAAGCGTTGGTCTCATGACCGCCACACGTTCCAGCGCAAACCTGCTTGATTCCTATGACAGATTTTCCGCAAGGAACATTTCTTCCGTGGTGCAGACAACGACGACCAATTACTCAAAATACTGAGAGTCCTTGGTACTGATTGCTTCGATGCATGGCTGAGGACGTATGGCATACCCTTTGAAACTGATCTTGACAGTCTCCTGCAAGTGTGAGTAGACGTGCCCGAGGCGCTCTGGTTTCTCGAGCTGACATGGCCCTCAGATACCCCAAACAACCCTGGTCACGTTACGTTAGTCCCGACAACCATAACCTAGTCACCGCCGAGGCATTAGACCTCCTGGACAAACTTCTTCGGTACGATCACCAGAAACGGCTAACAGCGCGGGAAGCCCAAGGCCACTCCTATTTCAGTAGGCTCCAACCATATCCGCTCTCTCCAACCAGTGTTTACATCTCATTTACACAGATTTGGTCAGACTCGAGGCAGCCTCCCACAAGGAGGATTCTGCAGAGTATATCAGCGATTCCGGTTTTTGCTCCATGTAAACAAGCGATTTGATCCTTTTACTGTAATTTTACCGAGGTTCGCAGGGTCGACGGATGTACGCATTCGTAGTAGTATTTCTTAGGGCAATTTTGTAGAGGATATGATCGCGGCGACGTAGCGTTACATGCATACCGTACATATAATCAATCACCCATTGGCCGTTTTGCTGTGTGCGAATCAGATCAGGCAAGGAACGAAGTCGACCAACGTGTCGGTGCCGTGTAATGATCCGGTAAAATGTACAACGAGGCCGCGTACGTAGGGAAACACGCAGTGGCCGGGCATGTCTTCTGACGCGTGTTGATCATGCCATGACAAGGTGTTTGGCCGCCAGTCCAAGATATAACAGACCCTGCCAGCCACCCCTGAGACCTCATTTCCCGACCACCGTCGTTTTCCCAACGCCAACTGCGTTAGCCATGGATGCAGGCTGCCAGTATCGTCCGCGCACGATGAGCTCGCCTACGTTTGATTACTTTTACGCGCCCTGTGCTCGTCCAAAGACGAGCGATTCGAGCAAGCCGCCCTTTTCCATCTCTCGACTGCGTTTCCCTCCGCGGCCTGACGTGACGTACCGCTGCGAACCCACCCCGGCCGACCCTGCACGCTGGAAGCGCACTGGTACGTCACAGAGCCCATCATCGTGGGTTCGAGAAGACGCTTTCAAACCTGTGCACAAGCGGAGCATCGAAGGGTGGGTCGATGAACAGATCCATCTGGTGGACCGCTCCAATTATGAACGAAGAGCGCAGCCGATGGGGAAGGAGGAGCTACGGCAGCGGATGTGGGACGAGCTGGTTTACGAGTACGAAGCAGAAGCGCACAAGTGGATGAATCACGAGGCGGAGATGCGGAGAAGGGCACAAGAACGGGAGCGCGAAGAAGCGCGACGAAGGATCGTCCAAGAAGATATCAGGCGAATCCAAGCTCGGGTACGGCAGAGACGGGACAGCGAGAGAGAGGTCATTGCGGAGGAGCGGAGAAGGAGCGTGGAGAAAGCCAAGGAGAAGGCGCGAAAGGATCAGGTCCGGGCGGAACGCGCGATGCTCGAAGCGTGGAACGAGTACGAATTGCGGTGGGCTGTCATTTCCGTGTCGTCCGAGCCGCTCCGGTTTCGTGATATCCCTTGGCCGCTTTTGGCTGCGCCTGCGCGGGTAGCAGAGCTGACGCCCGAAAGCGTCGCCGACTTTTTGCTGCATCCTGCACATTCGTCCAACCATTCGCGACGAGAGCGGATTCGTACTGCGTTGCTCCGCTGGCATCCAGATCGATTCTGTCGTATCCTCAACAGAGTTATTGATTCGGAGAGAAGCATAGTCGAGGAGGGCATGGGCATCATCGCTAGGTGTCTGAACGAACTGTTGGCAAAGGAGGGAAAGGCGCTGCAGCAGGTGAGTCTTGAAACACGAAGCGACTAGATTACTGCTCAAACAGTTTCCAGGCTAGATGAGAGCTGCAGAGGTCCTCTCGACGTGAAAATGTTCGTATACCATATCTTTCCTATAGTTGGTCGCGGGGCTGGGCAAGCCGTTTTCTGGCGGCGCCAGGAAACTCTGTCGATAAGAATCAATCACGAAGGTTGACGATTAGTATTCACTGGCACTAAGTACTGGTGTACTTGTAATGTATGTCACCTCACTCACAGGGTAAAATGGAATGTAGATTATCCACTGTAAATCTTATGCATTGTCACTCATTTCCTGTCGGACTTTCTGGATGGGCATCGATTATCTTTGAGTGTGGGAGGTTCGCACATGTCATGCTACTCATGTAGTGGGAGAAAACAAGGCTTACCTCCTTCAAGCAGGCCACCAGCGACTACGGACTTGTAGTTGTGGAGACAGTTTCTCAGGACCAAAGACTCAAGGTACAGACTCTAGTGAGCTGGGCGAAACCTCGGAATAGCTTCAAGTTCGGCTAGATCTGTTGCTCACATGGGTCCCGTCACAAGGGAATGAGCATAACCGAGGCAGGCCGCACTTCTGGTCGGTGCTTTCTCTGAAGAGCGACAGCCTGACGTTGAGAACATGAAGTCGAGGATCGCGGAGTCACGGTTGTCCACCGGTGCAACATTGGGGTTGGATTTTGCAAATCATCGCGTGGTCCGTATGCTAGATGGCTTGGATTGATGCTTACGGTGAAATCTCGCTGTTCTGTCTAGGCTTGTGATGCGGTCATGTGGGCAGCTCAAGCGCGTACGATATTTTCCGGGAAATGTCGTAACATATAAAACTGCAGTGATGCACCCTGGTTCAACCTCGCTTTGATTACGATAGTGAGACGTGATGATGCTCGGTGCCACTTTGGTATCTTTGGCTCTCGTCGTTTCATCGGTGCGTTACACGAACTGCTCTCACTGTCAGGAAAGGGTCCAATGAATTGTTAGTTCGCTGTCCCTGAAGGATTCGTGACGACAGACGGACAGGCATTTTGCCTTGATGGTCAGTCGTACACCTTTTTCGGGTGAGGTTTTCGGAATTCAGGTCAACGTGTGACGCTAAAAGTATGCATAGATCCAACTCCTACTGGGTTGGTCTCACTGGTTTGAGTTACGACGATATGAACACCGCTTTCGCGAACATTGCCGCGACCGGCGGCACGACTGTCAGAACTTGGTAAATAGGGTTTGCGATGGCATGTTACCAGACCTTTGTTGATGCCGCTACGAAGGGGTTTCAATGATGTGACAACTCCAAGCGGTGAATACTATCAACTATGGAATGGCAGTACTCCCACAATCAATTACGGACCTAGTGGGCTGCAAAATTTCGGTAAGCATCAAGCGACTCACATTTTTGCGAGACTGAGGCTGCTTCCCCTTCCAGACCTCGTTATTTCTGCCGCGAAAGCGAATGGACTACGGTTGATTGTCACAATGTGAAAGTCCATCACGATGTCTTGGTGAAGTCTGTTCTGACGTCCATTCAGGACAAACAACTGGAGTGATTATGGTGGGATGGATGTCTATGTCAACCAGATCATCGGTCAAGGCCAGCCCCATGATTATTTCTACACTAATCCGGAAGTCACGGTTAGCGATAGATGAGATTGTTAAGCCTTTATCTTCACACTGACACTTACCAGGCCGCGTACCAAAGCTATGTGAAAGTATGGGTGGAACATTATATTAATGAACCCACCATCTTTGCCTGGGAACTTGGTAATTCATGCCGCTGGTTGTTGATTGAGTCGACTCACATCATACGAAGCAAATGAGCCCCGCTGCACTGGATCTACCTTGTGAGTGGTAAGACATCAGAGTCTGGTCGTTTGTCTCACAGTAGTTTGCTCTAGGGTCACGTCTGGACATTGTACAACTGAGACAATCACGACTTGGGCCCGAACAATGTCAGCTTACATCAAGTCACTCGACTGCAGCCACATGGTCACACTTGGTGATGAGGGTTGGTTCAATGAACCTGGAAATCCGGATCCTTCCTACAAGTTCATATATCTACTCGGCTTCTAGTCAAATTTGTTGACAAAGTTAAACTTTCAGTGGTTCGCGAGGCATCGATTTCAATGCTAATCTTGGAATTGATACGCTCGACTTCGGTACATTCCATGTATGTCACGCTGGCACTAGTCGAATATGTTTTTCTGACACCTTCCTAGTTGTATCCAGTACGAAAATCACTCTTTATTTCCGTGATGATTGTTTAAATTGGTGTCGCTATTTAGTTCACTTGGAACGAAACCGCTAGGTAAGTTCTGGATGAGTATGCAATTCATAATCAGTGGCCTAAATATCGACAGTCCGATCACCTGGGGCGCGGAATGGATCCAGAACCACAGGACCTCACAGGCTACTTACAACAAACCCGTGATTCTGGAAGAATTTGGTGTCCTGGCTGCTCAAAACCAAACCGAGACGTATCAGAACTGGTACACCACAGCTCTCGATACAGGTTTGACCGGTGCCATGATCTGGTTCGTTATGGTCTATGTCACTCCCTACTTTCGCTTCTCACTTTACTTCGGTCTTCAGGCAAGCTGGGTCCAATTTGACAAACGGCTCGACGTCGGATGACGGATATGCCATCTACCCAAACACCGTTGTCTACAATATGGAGATCGCCTTTTCCGCTTCGTTCAAAGGTAGAAATGAATATTAAGTAGCTTCAGGGAATATGCTTTTGATGTTCTGGAATGCCAGTGATAATCGATGAACTGCAGTCCATAGACTCGGATTAAGACGCTTGGTCCCTAAGGCTTGAATGACTATGGTCGATTAAGCGTGTACGATTATGCCTTTACCTAGTACCCTGCTGAGGTAAGGGGTTGACTAAGACCGGCATACTACACGGTCAGCGCCTCGGCATGAATTTTGAGCATACTCTGCTTGTTCCCCGACTACCATGTTCCGCCAGTTTGCGCGTCTACCGCTTCGCAGATGCTTGCATTCACAAACAGGCCCCGGCCCTCGATTGTTTACACGGTATACCCGCTCAGTTTTCGCGCTCGGTGCGTCGGCAGCCGTCTCGGGATACTTGGCTTGGTCATGGAGTTCCAATAGCCGGCATATATCATTAGACTCGGAAGTCGTCTCTGGTATGTCCATTTCTCGTCGAGCGGGACGTCAGACTTGACGGTCTATATTGGCTCAGCACCCAAAAAGCAGCCTGCCTCGCCAAAGCATGCATCTGCTCCGAGACCGTCCGATGCACCAACGCCTTCAGCACCTCAAAGTGACACGCCCAAACCAGTCACGGAACCACCCAAGGGTGAAGAACACTCTCCAGAACCATCAGAAATGCCAATAGATGGTGAAGGAACGCAGGAAGAGTCTTCCAGTGGTGCTTTCAATCCGGAGACAGGGGAGATTAACTGGGACTGCCCATGTCTTGGAGGGATGGCGCATGGACCGTGCGGTCAGCAGTTCCGAGAGGCGTTCTCATGTTTCGTCTACTCCGAGGCAGACCCAAAGGGCATCGACTGTGTAGAAAAGTTCAAGGCCATGCAGGACTGTTTCCGTGAGCATCCCGATGTTTATGGTGATGGTATGTGAATCTACCCTTGAGAACATGCCACGAAATCATTTTTCGCTGTAGAAATTATGGATGACGATGAGGAGGAATCTCCTGCTGCATCTTTGACCACCGAAAAAACGGAAGGTGACCTTCACCTCTCCGATAGCCTTTCCCCAACGACGACAGAGCAACCACCAACCTCTGCATCATCATAGGATTATGGACATTATAGACGCAACATATAATGGATTGACTTATTGCATTCATAATCACTACTCAGTGCTGAAATACATCATACAAAAGTGAGTGAGCATTGGTACAGTCATACAAGATTTTAGCGGGTGAGAGATCAATTTTGGAATTGTTTCTCGATGGCCTGGTCGTTCAGCTTGTAACCGTTAGCTACAAATAATTTGGAGTGCAAGAATGGCGACGTGTCGTAAATGTCGTGCTCCTTGGCCTACATAGATGTGAGCCATTATGTTGCATGCCAAAGTTGTCTCTCACCCTTTCTTCGAGTTCAGAGACCTTGATTATTACCAAGTCCGGTTGCTCATGCCTCTGGAGTTGGTAGAAACGCGCTTTCTCCTTGACAAGTTGACCGAGAATGAAGGCGAGCAATTCTTCGTAGTCACGAGCTTGTGTGACATACTTTCGGAAGCTCTAAGCACCAATAGTCAGCTCCTCGCATACAGCACATCACAATTCACCCACCCTTTCGAGCGTCTTCTTGATAGTGAGTTTCTGTGCATTGACAAAGCTGCCAACAGCAACAGAAATAGCCAAGTCGATGTCATCGGCACGAACATATTCTCTAAGACACATCTTGGCACTGGCCTCTGCCATCCGAATCATGCTCTCCAGGTGACGTATGGTGATCGGGTATGAGCCTGTGGCTAAGGACTCTCGTCGCAGATCAACAAAGAGACGCGCAAGCTTTTCCTGGTCCATGTCATACAATTGGGGTCGGACTCTCTCTCGAGCGTACATGATATATTTCCGGAGAACGTCCTGGGGTATGAGCTAACGGACAGTCAGATTCACTTTCCCTCCAGGCATGGTGCGACGTACATCAGCATCAAGGATAGTGCCAACATCCATTTCCTCCTTCTCGGGTGTGAACTTGGGGTGGCTACGCAGGTGGCTCCCGACCACAAAACGTGCAAGGAGCTCGTCTTGCACCGGGTCTACGGTATCCTTCACCACGCAGAGCACATCAAACCGTGATAGAATAGGCTCTGTCAATTCGACATTCTGTTGGAATGGTATTGTAGGGTTGTATCGTCCACGGATAGGGTTAGCTGCAGCGATGACTGCACACCGAGCGCGGAGTGTTGTAACAATGCCAGCCTTTGAGATGGAAATGGACTGTTGTTCCATGGCTTCGTGAATAGAGGTTCGATCAGCATCGTTCATCTTATCGAATTCGTCGATAAGACATGTTCCTTTGTCGGCCAGGACAAGCGCCCCGCCTTCGAGTGTCCACTCACGGGTGACGGGGTCTTTGCGAACACTGGCCGTCAAACCCACAGCAGATGCCCCTTGCCCAGTGGCGAAGACAGAGCGGTGCGCAGTTTTCTCCACGTATTTCAAGAACTGTGACTTTGCTGTACCGGGATCACCAAGGAGGAGGATGTTGATGTCACCTCGGATAGGATGCTTTCGCTTGACATCCTTTGGGATGCCGCCGAAAAGGGAGAGGGCAAGGGCAGTCTTGATGTTTTCATGGCCATATATTGACGGAGCAATAGATTTGATGATCCGCTTGCGGATGCGCTCATCCCGAGCGAGGGTTCGAATTTCCTTTTCATCCTCTTCAGTGAGTCTAAACGCGGCAAAGAGGTCCTCCTTTTTATTAATGTGGTTTGCTTCGATGATGGTGGAGAAGACAGGAAAGCCGTTCTTAGAGTTGAGGGATGCATCGAAATTGTTCCGGTAAATTCCAGTCACTTCCTATCTCTGCGAGTGAGACTCCCTCAATAGTTGAGAACCGATAGACACGCACAATTTCTTCCCCTGGCTTTGCCTGATCAATCAGGTCCCAAAGGAGAATGACCTCACGATGCCTGGGAAGACGGCCTGGTGGAACAGATCCTGGGGACTCTTGCAAGGTCATCTTTTGATAATTGCGATACACTGTCTGAAGAGCGAGTGGTCAATGTAGACACAATAACCACCACTCGACTCACTTGCTCAGAGTTGACCGGGAAAGGGCCTTTACTCTCGCAGTTAGGGCAATAACTGATCTTCACTTCCTTGGTTGCATCTTGGTAAAACGGACCCAAAACAGCGCCACACTTGCGACAATCGAATTTCACATATTTCAATTGAGGGAAGACTCCAGTCCGACGAGTTACAACACCGGAGACTCGAACGAGATTGTTCAAGTTGGAGCGGCGGAGGTCGCGAAGGGATGAACTGAGCGGAAGATCGGCGATGCGAACATGAACCTCGGAATGAATGCGTTCATAAGATGGATAGTAAACAAGGATTGCATTCAGTGCTACTTCATCGAAAATCGTCAGCATTGCTGCCGGTGAGTTGGTGAGGAAGTAAGCAAGGATGGGCTTCGAAACTGCAAGGTGAAGATACGACACTTCGAGTGATTCGGAATTCACTGGGGAAGGGTTATCAGGGTATGACAAGTCCATTACATGTTCACCTACTCTCTCCAAGGTTGCGGATACGTTGGC
Organism: Boletus sp. MG55; assembly: GCA_003313885.1. Lineage (NCBI taxonomy): Eukaryota > Fungi > Basidiomycota > Agaricomycetes > Boletales > Boletaceae > Boletus > Boletus sp. MG55. The sequence continues at coordinate 12,976 of QGOI01002963.1, forward strand.
CATATACTGAATTGCCGTTCTCATCGACATAAGTCATCAAAAATTGGCGGAAATGTTTGACGATTGAACGGCGAACGCGATCGTTGGCTATCCACTCGACAATTGACTTTGCCTTGATATCGCTCAGTTGTTCCAGTGGAATTTCCTGGTAAGCAAGTTATCAGTAAAAGTGATTGCTCTGTGTGAAGCACGCTAACATCGTCTAGCCCATCCATATCATCCAAATCCCGGCGTTCATCATATTGACGACGCGTACGTTGCTTCATGCGAGCTACGTCGAGACCGCCATCCAAGGCATCCTCGTCATCCATATCGTCGCTCTCCAGAAATCGGGGTGCGCGACTTCTAACTGCAGCACGACCTCCCGCTCTACCAGCACGTTCTAACCGATCTCTTCGATTCATTTTCGCCTCCGCGGCTCTACGGGCAGTGGCAGACATCTCTTCAAATTCTCCTTCGTCATCAACGTCACGGTCGGAGTAATGATCAAGGAGTTCATTGGTGGCATAGTCTCTTTCGTGAACCAATGAAGGGTGAGGGTAAGAATCATGATATCTGCGTGGACTTACTCCTGCATGTCATCAGCAAAAAGATCTTCTCCCTCGCCATCTTCCTCATCATCTTCAAGATCTCTCACTGCGTCACGCTCGTCTAGGCTATCGTCGGTGTCCGAGAATGGGGCTGGAGGGGACGAGGGGGGTAACGAGGACGAGGACTCGCGCCTCTGAGGTGTGGGACGTGGAGCAGGAGAACTGCTGGGTATCCCAGGAGACCTGACGCGTTTGTTACGTCTGGGGGTCTGAGACTGTGAAAGATTTGAGAACGGTGTGGGTCATGGACGGAAGTCTTACCATGATGACGGCTAGAAGACGAGAAACGAATAACGCGTCGCGACGCGTCAGGCTCTCGATTGGGTCTGAGTTTGAAAGCGTATAAGGATAACATTTTTATTTTCACTGAAAAATAATGTGCAATTTGTAAGTTTACCTGCATGTCGGTTGACCAGGAGACAGCAGTGAAGCAGGAGGAGGAGTACCTGCGCAAGGTCCATCCAACCACAGACGACATCCCAGGATGCATGTCTCTTCTGGACGGATTTCTCCTTTGCCATGGCGCGTACACAGTTACTTAATCTTTCTTCCGTCTCACATGCCTCGTCCAGTCGTCGGATCTCAGGTGAAATCTCTCTATAGACACGGGCGGATGTCAGAATGTCGTGACAAGATGGAGGACTTCAAGTTCTGCATGAGCCTCAAGTCGATGGAGCCAGATGCCAAGAGAGATGCCTGGATTCATCGGCGTGCTGAATGGTGGGCCAACAGACGACTCGGAAAGAGCAGTGAGAATGTCTGGGACATCAGGAGGTGCGCCATCTCATAACTTTGGCAATATCACTGATCACACAGCACCACGAACAGGGAACCCCTGTCAAACTGGCCACCCTCCCTTTCCGACGACGCTGCGCAACCCTCTGGCACCATTGCTTAGACCGTGACATAAACTAACGGACTGACAGGAAACCCATAAACCCTTCTGGTGCACAGCTGTATCGGCCCGTCCATTCGTAACTTCCTGATCTAATACCTCCCGTTCTGTGTCATCCGATCATCGAGCGCACCCAACCTCACCGTGGGTCGATACGTTTGAATGTTTACGCTTACGCGAATTATGCTATCGTTTGCTCCGCCACTGGCAGTATGACGCACAGTCTTTGACTCTGTGGATGGTCCTGACGATATGGCTGCGGGTTCTTTGATGCTACCATCGTATATGATTGTCCACCACTCAACCTCAGCTGATATCGTGCCAATATCATTCACCACCCAGCCCTGGAAGGGACTCTATCTTGCATACGGGCTTTGCACCACCTTACTGCAATTACCCTTATGGACCTTACGTTACATGCAGTCTTCCATGCGCCCGTTTCCTTTCTGGTCACTGGGATACACAATTGCGGTACAACTGAGCAGACGCGTCGCGGACATATCTGCTATGTAAGTTCAAGTCTGGTTGGCAAGTTTGCAAACCTGACAACCTTGGTCCTCGCGACGAGTAGAACCGTAGGGGGCATCGTGGGTTACCAAACCATCACGCCATATTACCCACACCTGATGCAGAAGCTGTCTGGATTGGGACCCCCCATCTCGTGACCGCAGAGCTCGAGATATGGGCGTTTGTGTCCAAAGTTGAGCCGGGACGCATTCCAGGTTACTGGTATGCCAGGAAAGGCGACTCCCCAATGCCCAACACCAATTTCCTCTGGACAGAAGGTGTTCTATTTCCTTCACGGAGGCGGGTACATTCAATTGTCCGCCCACCCAAACGACATGTACACGCGCTCTTGTAGAGCTGGATGATTCCGCGCCCCATGCTCTGGCGTTGGAATATCGCCTGTCTTCCACTGCCCCATTTCCTGACCAAAATCCTTTCCCGGCCGCCTTCCTAGGCGCGCTGGCTGGATACGACTATCTGGTAAATGTAATGGGTTACCCACCTTCCAATATTATCTTGGTCGGTGACTCAGCTGGCGAAAATCTTCCCCTCGCTCTGATGCGGTACCTCGTCGAAAACAAAAATACCCCTAACATACCCCTTCCGGCACCTCCCGGGCATCTTATACTGCTCTCTCCTTGGGCAGACCTCACGTCTTCACACGACTGGCTGGGATCATCTACCCTCTCAAACACCGCGGGCTACCTGGGATCCCACGACAATGGACGCACTCTGTATTCTAAACGTGCATTATTAATGCCTTTCGGCCTCGGATCGGCTTCTTACAACCCTACATCTCCCCTGTTTTGTTAATCCCCTCAGACAATCAAGCACATTTCGCAGGCTTTCCGCGAGCATTCCTCGCAATAGGTACGGCCGAGAGGCTGTACGATGCAGCCCGAACCTTGGCAAAAAAAAAAGATGGATGCCGAAATGGGAGAAGGTCAGGTCCCGTATTTCGAAGGCAAGGATGCAGTACACGACTTTCTCGTGTTCGTATGGCATCCTTGTCGTCCAGCCACACTCAAGGCTATACACGGCTCGCTGCGGCCTAGCATTGACAAAACATTGTACGGCTTCGTACGGTTCAAAATGACGCTGCCAGTATTCCTCGACTGCTTGAAGAGATATGCATATAAGCGCTCGTGTACATCATGAATCGGTGGGTGATGATTCTGCGTATCGGAATATACGTTCTCATCGCGAATGAATTTCTAAGATTAATTTCCAGATGCCAAGGAATAATCGAACCCATGGGCAAATTCATCTCCACGATCTCCATGATACATTTGTACTCGCTTCCGACCTTGATCCGATTGGCAGCGACATGCGCCAGCTTAGCGGAACACGCTGGGACAATCAGTAGGCTGGTCTCGGTCATTCACTATGGTCTCGATTCCCAACCTTTCCCCATGTACCGCGGTTGGTCCATTCTTGCGAACATACCCATGTTCTTGGGTGCTCAGCCTTTGATACCCAAACAAAACCAAAGTTTTCGTGCAACCTGGGCACGGCCAACGGTTCCGCGTGTGAAGCCAGCGTTCAACATTTACCCACCACGTCCAGGCAATGTTTCTTGATCAGTGAAACGGAGCTAAAATTATGTTTCATGGAGAAGGTCATGTGGTCTACTACATCCCACTCTCAATGCCGATGGTATTTGGATATATTCGGCGTCGCCCTGAAAACGTTGATGCGAGATATCATATGTAGACTAAACACAACACGTATGTCCCAGTGGAAGCAATAGAAACGAGGGCGATCACCATCGCGACGGATGGGTTTCGCCCTCAGAGATTACAGCGTGAAACAAGAAAAAAAACAATGAGAGTATGGCATACAGCGATCCGAAAGCTTAGGTTTATCGACCACGGTGAAGAAAGTGAAAAAGAAGCGAGCAAAACAAGTGCATCCGGCACACCCACCTCACTTGTCCTGCGATGAGGAGACCGAACTTTTCTCGGGTTGTGCTTCCTCGGCATCGCGCAGTCCTCCAGCTCTCCAGTCACCGAGGTAGAAATACACTCCAGGAAGACCAACGAAGAGACCACCAATGAGGTTTCCGATGTACGACGCAATCAAAGATCTACGAACGGGCCAGATTAGTTTGGCAGCTACCAGATTCACCCGTCTGGATGTACAACTTACTTTCCGATGTAGTTAGCGGTAGTGAGCTTGGGGAAGTAACGTGAAGATCAATTCAACGCCCGTAAAGTGAGGAGAAAACCTCACATTGGCGTGAAGCATGATGCCTAATGGCAGCGAAAACATGTTGGCAACGACTATAGGAACCATCAGCTGGGTGGGAAACACTGGGTAAGCGGACTTACCGTGATCGAACCCACACGCAACAAACACCTAGTGAACGATTCCTGATTAATGTACAACTCCCCACACATGTTCCTGACTCACCCAAATTGGGAACCAAGTAACGATAACCTTTGAGGACGCCTCCCTGGCCCCCGTAGCTTGCTTTCAAAACAATGAATGAAGGGAAAATGAATGTTTTCGTATGCGCCTACCCAGACTGCCACACAAACCAGCCAGTTGCAACCAATTCCTCTAAGGAAGATTTGATACCAGGCAGGAGTTACGGCTTTCGCACTGAAGAAACATCAAATTTCGTCTTATCGCACGGGAGGGGGAGCGTACACGGTAAAAGTCTGGATATAACCGAGGTATGGCTCGACGGTAACAAGACCATCATCTGCATGCGACCGAATACTCAGTAGAGGTTAAGCACAAGTAGATTGCTGACCAACATTTCGCAAGAATGGCCGCAAAGAACAAGCTTCCGACCAGGTTTCCGAAAGTAACTATACAGAAGATCGTCAGTCACTGAATGACACTTGCCCGAGAAGAGATGCATACCTATAAGCCAGTTGACTGGAACGCCCCACCATGGAATTGCACCTTTGATGGCGGCCATAGGGAAGATCTATGATAACTCAGGACTTAAGCCCCTCAATGGCATTGAGAGGCTTACCATGAGATTACTCGTCAGCAGATCAAGTCCTTGTAGTACAATCCTGCAAAGTGTCAGGTGAGCATGGGTTTGATGCTTCCATCATGCTCGATTACATTACGAGACCAACGGGGAACACAAATCCTCCCAGAACTTTCACGAGACCAGGATTGGTGGCTGAAATACCTGCTGAGCCTCCTGAGATGATGATATCAAACAGACCGCCGAACGACAGCATGACGCCAGCCAACACCTGAGACGCCCGGATCAACACATGCAAGAAGAAGATCGCGAGCAACATACAGCTTTAAAGAACGTTTTGTCCCAACGAGTGTTGTGCTTCGCCACGGCCATCTCGATGAGGGCGACAGCGGTATCAGCTGGCTTGAGAGTGGAAGGAACGTCCGCCATCGCGAAAGTTAGTTGCAGCGTCTACTTGATACAGGGAGGTCAGATCAGTGGGGATGGGGAAAGTGATCCCACAGGCATATCTTTATAGGATCCCCTTCTGATTGCCCGCTGAGCGGGTTACGAAACGTCACATGCATTCGGCGTGCGTACTCGTGGGCAAATGAGATCTATTTCACAAATTAGCAAGCCACGCTCCGCACCGGCGTCCACATAAAAGGCGTGAGGAACCCTACCTGATTATCAGCTGACCCATTCTGCACCGCCGGAGACACTCGTCCCCTTGAAGGAGGTCATCTAAGAGCGACATTGTGCGTCTGTCTGGACAACAATCAGCTGTCACTCTAATCGCAACATAGGGCACAACACTCCGGAGCGCCATGTTGAGCTCCCAAGAACGCGGGAGTACCAGGAACACCATCTCAGAATGTGTCTTGATTTGGCTCCTCCAGGGAACATCATGGACCCATCACATTGGACTGTCACCTCGCTAAATATCACCCTGGTAGCAGAAGCGCAACCGTGACTGCACTACATTCAAGTTGTTGAATTGTTTCGAGGGGCTATCCGTCGGTTCTTGGAGGCGACTTGACTCGGAAATATGGGCGACAGTAATTTCATTTGGCGAACTTTGGAAGATGCCGATATGATAAGAACATGGGGATTCTAGCAAGTCGTTCTGATGTGTGAAACTCGAGTCCGTATCTCAGGTAGCTCATAATTCACTTGGGCTTCTCGAGCTCACCATGATGTATGTCGGACCCTCTATGTGGGACTACAGCGGACTAGAACCTTGGAGCTTGAAGTTCAATCCAACAAGCTGTCCGAGATAGTTGTCTTGCGCTGTTTCAAGCGCGATACCAGTATATCCAATTGAAGGGTTTCTAAGTTATCAAAGTATTGACCCAGCCCTGAGGATTTCACGCAGTTGGCGGGCATCTGTTTCCAGGAAACGCCCAGCCTGTGGACGCGACGGGGGGCCGGTGCGGGTATAAAGAAGCAATCAAGTAACGTAATGCGTGACTTACGGTTGTATTAAGCTAAGTGATGTCACTGTGAACCCATCATACCTAATTCTAAGTACTATGTAAGTACTAACTGCAAAGACTCACTCTGACATGAGTCACATGACCGCTTGATGACATTCGAGAGGCTGTGATTGGAGGACGGGTCGGCGAAAAGGGGAATTAAGGGCGGCCCTTCCAAAAAAGAAATGGGCGCAGCAACTTGAATGCCCGCTTTGCACTGGAAAGTTGATCTGAGGACTCCACGATAATAGGGCAGAACGACTCGGACTGTCTTCTCCTCATTCAAATCTGGTTTCGGGAGACTAGCTATACGAACTGTTCTCTTCGAAAAAACAGACCCACTGTCACCCATTCATCCACGTTTGCCTAGTATTGGCCGTATCCGACGGATATCCTCCCGATTTTGGTACATAGTGCGCTGCGCGCTTTGATCCTTATCGCTCTTTCGCCGCTCTCCAAATTGGCGTGATGGCCTGTGCTACTGTGTTGGCAGCGACTTCTAGGTAGCCACGCTCCACCTCGTCCGTTACTGCCGCCCATATCTTGCGAGCCCGCCACCTATCAGGGTGGAATCTCCGATGACTCTTTTCCACAAACTCCTTGTAATCCTGCAGCCGCATATGCAACTTGACAGTCGTAAAGAACGTTTCCACCGCCGACCAGTCCACATCTTCAACCGTCAGGCGTGACGGGGCGTGTAGCACAGGCCACGGGATATCATGAAAGGTAATGGATTGTCCAGACGTAAACCTGGCCGCGTCGAATTCGTCCGAGAGCATCCGATAACGTTCCAGGGCTCTGTGAGTTGTCCAGGGCCCAGACTCCCATCGCTGCCTCTGTCGTTGTTGACGGATTTCGCGTTGCCGAAGTTCTTCCCGTACAAGCCTCTCCGCTTCCTGTTGTGCAAGCCGTTTTTCTCGTTCGGCGGCTTCATGCTGTTGTCGCAGTCGCTGCTCTTCTTCTTTTTGTCGCTGCTCAGCCTTGGCAAGTCGTTCCTGTTCTTCAGCGCGCTCACGAGCCTCCCTTTCCTTGCGCTGTGCTTCCCATAATGGTCGGTCCTTCTCGAGCTCGCGCAGCTTGCGAATGGATGCGGCGATTTCAGTCTCATGTGAGCCGGCCTCCAACGGTGTTTCCCCCGGGCCATCCTCTCCTTGAGAATGTGTTTCTGTGGTACTGGCTGTTGCTTCGTCTTCTTCCCCTTCAGACACTGACTCTGTAGTTGTGTCAGCATACGCTCAAAGTATTGAACATAGAGATAGACCTGGAGTTACAAAAGTAAACCCGGCAAACTTCTTTTCTTGCTGTTGTCGATTGAAGTCCGCAGGCCGGCGAAACCTATCTAACCGCCTCTTTTCGGGTCGGATATGGTTCTGGTTCGCGCCTCTGCGGGTCTTTAAAGGCGAGGTCCGAGCTCGTTTGTGTCCACGCGGAGACCGATCGCTTAACATTCGATCGCTGCCATCATCAGATCCTGGGAATGAGTCGCCTAGAACCCACGTAAGAATACCTGAGGAGGATCCAGCAGCACAAACTGACCTTTTCGTTTAACGTTTTCTTTGGTCGGCCATGGGGTACTTTGAGATGGGGGGGTATCATCGCTATCGACTCGCATAGAGAAACTGCCGTCTGCAGGAAGAGTGGTATCTTGAACTTGCTCATCATGGGCCATCCTATTCTTTGCCCACCTCTCAAGTCGTGCCTTCTTGATTCCCTCTCGCCGGGACGGAATAGGTCTTGCATCAGACTTCGATTTTTGCGAGAAGGATTCATCTACGATCATTTCCTCGACCTCATCCTGGTCCTCATCTGAGTGGATGCTAGTTTCGTATACTTTGTCTGGGGGACAAGACCGGGCCTTCTTCTGTGAAATTGGTTCGCTTGTCTCCGGGGATGACCACCGCGACCGTTTGCCTGAATAAGGATCTGCGGTCTCAAAGCCTTGATTTGGTAGTTCGACCCAAGTGACGGTGGAGCATTTCGGCCAAGAGTAGACGACGCAATGGTATTTAGGGTCAAGTTTGTATATCTCCCATTGTTCCTGGTAGCATTGGACTTTTTCACTGAGGAATTCGATGGGTGAATGCCGTGTTGGTCGGATCGTCCAAGGTTTCGCCTTGCTCACCCGCATATGTCAATGACGCGTGGCCATATCCCTTCGTCTTGGGCGCCTTCTTCAAGACGCGCCCGTGGCACGAACCGCCAAAAACTCGTGCCTTTTGACGTAGTCTCGATGACGATGCGTTTGGGAGGTGCGAGGTTTCCCGAATTGCTGAGCTTTGGGACGCTGGGGTCCCCTGACAGCGCGGTCTTGGGATCAAAGGACGCGAAGGATAGTTTCGAGTCTGGGAAACGTAGGAGACGAGAATGTTGGGATGGATCGAGTAGACCAGGTTGTGTACCGCGCAGTGTGCGCAAGTTCGCATGTTGAGCCGAATG
>QGOI01002967.1:0-39900 GCA_003313885.1 Boletus sp. MG55
ATCCTTCATTGTATAGATATATGACATTGATTGTGGTAAGATTAGATATATTTTTGATATTATCCTAGTAGAATGTAGTAATATACTTTTGATAATATATATTTTGAAAGTTCTGATTCATGAAATTTATATTTGAAATCTGAGCCCCTAGAATTTCCTGGAGATTTTCAGATATAGGATATTTGAACAGATCTATATAGAACCCCACAGAATCCTACAGAATCTCACAGAATCCCACAGTACCTCACAGAATCCCACAGAGATCCACAGAACCCCCCAGAGCTTCACAGAAATCCCCCAGAGCTCCACAGAATTCCACAGAATCCCACAGAAATTGGGTGTCTGTACAGAGCTGTCCAGACTGGACTAGCCTGGGGGTTCTGTGGCTCTGTGTGGTTCTGTACAGAGCTGTACAGAACATAGGGATTTGCTGATATAGGTCTTCGTCCCTGCTGACGTCGGATTTGTCCCGGGCATAGGCTGATGGGACGAAAGCGTGCGATCCGTCTGCAGCGGGTACGATAGATAGCGAGTTGTCATCGATGGAAAATGATGCGGTTCGCTCGGCCTTGTCTAGACCAGCATTGGTGAAATACCAGAGTTCGCAAAATTGATGGCTCTTGAGTTTGCGAATAGCAATGAGGGAAGGTAAGACGAGAGGGTCTGACGCCACGGGTCGGTCAGGAATGGGAGCGAATTTGGCTTTATTCTTCTTGCGCTCCTCCTTGAGTAATTGAGCCTCGTCTTCGTCTTGTTGCAAACGCAGTTGATCGGCTCGCTCTCTCGCTGCCTCGTCGGCGTCAGCAGCTGCCTGCTGTCGCTGCTGCCAGATTTCTTTGTCTCGGTTATTCCTGAGGGTCCATTGGTCCCTGAGGGAATTAGCTGCCTGCAAGACTGTGAGGCCAGCATCGATGAGGATTTGACGCTCATCTCCGAACTCGTCAGTGGTGAAGTCCGGCGCCTGCACTAGATTGGGGTCTTCCATGGGATGATGAAGTACCAAGGAAAGTGCGGAGTGCGTTGAGGAAAAGCGAGAAAGAAAGAACGACTGAAGCGCTGGACCGATGGCCAGCGGGCTGTCGACGGCGAGGTGGCGTTGAGAGAAAAGGATGGCGCCACCTCGCTTACTCCTGCACGGACTATACTCTAGGAAAGTCACGTGCCGCTTCTAGCCTAGAGAGCCAACCTTGGTCCGAGCTCAAAGGATGCATAGACTTTGAACGATATGGAAGATGATCGTTCCGATGGCCTTGCATCTTACTCAGGAAGAAGTAATGAAACTGAGGAAGGTAACGACTCACAGGAGAATCTCTTCATACCATTCTACCACGTCCTTGCCTACCAATACGGGCTTATTCAATGTTTTCGTGGTCTTACCGTCGACTTCTATAACAACATAGAAGCCTGCCGGCACGCGACGGAGGCCAGACACAACATCTGTGGCAAGGATGTCTGCAGAGATGTCAACGATTCCTCCAGTATGCACCACATTACCACTTACGAGTTATGAAAATATGTTCGCGTTTGATTGCATCAGACAAATGCGCTTCCAAGTCGTCTAATATCTTGCTTTCTTGAGCTTGCGGGGTAAAAGCTGAGGTAGAGAGTAGATTATGTTCATCCATGAGTGCGAAACGAAGTCTGAGAGAAGAAAAGAGTACAGAGGAATTTGGTCGAGTTCTGAGGGGAGATTCTGTAGCAATGGGTTCATAAAGGGTGCCACAACGACGTGCCCTTTGGCAAAGCGTCACCTCCAATGACATAATATTGTACCCGTCGTGCACCAAACAAAGTCACATACATAAACTCGGACACCCACTGTGAAGCCGCCCAAATCCGACACGTCGAGCCCGACAATCAATCTTCCGGCGTTTGAACCTCGATCCAGATTTTAGGGTGTCAGTCCTTGAAATCAGGTTCAAATTGAACTTTTCAAACAAAACGTGCACAGAAAAACACCACTGACTAGAATCTGGTGTAGTACGTCGCCGCATAGCAGGGGGTAGATCAGTCTTGGTCCAGTTTTTGTTTCATAATCTGGAAACGGGACTCCTTCACCCTTGTAAGTAATAATTCGATACAGTCGAAACGCCAAAAGCATGACTTCGTGATTTAAGAGTCTGCCACCAAGTGCCGTGCTACCCAAGTCATTCAGGTCCCCGGAACACCCTCATTTCTTCCGCAAATCAGTCCGACATGCCAGAATTACTTCCTGGTATCAGGTTCATCGTTGCAAATGTCCCTCGCATATTGCTTCCACCAGCTCTAACATTCGGTGGAATCAAGCTCTGCGATTTGCTCTTTGGCTTGTACACACCCGACTGGCTTTATATTCTTCTTTCCCTTGTATCTTTGCCGTTTGCTCTAGCTTGCAGTTTAGTGTATGCGGACCTTCGCGACAGGCGTCAAGCTGTGTTGCACGGTGCTTTCCTGGCGCCTTTGGTACCAAGCAAATGGCCGGGTGGCTTGGATTTGCTCATTCCCATCCTTCAAAACGTTCGTGGGGGGTACATGGGTAAGTGGGTACCCTCATGAAATTAGTTGGATGGTTCACTCACCGTCCAGCAGGGGAAGCATTCGAGCAGCTATGCAGGGCCAACGGGAATACGATCACCGTTGACATCCTTTGGGAGAGAAAGGCAAGACCATCTTGATCAGCGCTGAGATATTAATCACTCAACCGGACCGTAGATTTTTACAATTGAACCCGAGCATATCAAGGCAAGTCCGCTACTAATGGTTAGTACACTCCTTATGGATGTCACCAGGCAATTGTTGCGACGCAATTCAACTCCTTTGCTAAAGGTAAATTAGCCCGTGAACGTTGCGCTGATCTCACTGAGAAGTCGTTCAAGGGCCACTGTTTCATGATACCTTATACTCTCTCCTTGGGACTGGTATCTTTAATTCAGACGGTGAGAACAATCGTTCTTGGCCTGTTTGATACTGATTGATGTCATTTAGGTGATACATGGAAGTACGCTAACAGGCAACAATGGACATGATGACATATTGAAATACCTTTCTATACCAGGCTTCATCGCTCGATGACTCGCCCGTTCTTCACCAGAGACCGAATTAGGGACTTTGAGATATTTGAGAAACTGACCGATGACGCCCTAGGGCAACTGAAAGCCAGGCTAAAGGCGGGATATCCAGTCGATTTCCAGGTGCACAGTATGCTTATATGTCTGGTTAAGCCTTCTCATGCCTGGATCTAGGATATGATATCTCGCTTTACGCTGGATTCTGCAACGGAATTCTTGTTTGGGAGGGATGTCCGCTCGCTTTCTGCTGGGCTAGTTTATCCCCCAAAGTCATCTCTTGCTGCACACATCACGTCTGAGATCCACCCTGCGAACTTGTTTGCCCATGCATTCCTTCAAGCTCAAATAGTGACCTCATTTCGAGCACGCGCGGGTAGTTCCTGGAGGCTGCTCGAGTTTTGGAGCGATCGTGTCAAGGAGCACATGCAAGTGTGCTACAAGTTTATCGACCCAATCTTGAAAGAAGCTCTGGAAAAGAAGAGGTCGCTGAAAGAGGCTGATTCGACTTCGAAGAAAATTCTGAACAACAAAGAAGTCTTGGAAGGAGAAACATTGCTGGACCACCTTGTCAACTATACGGAAGGTGAGTGCTTTGGTATCGCATATTGTTTACCTCCCAGGTTTATGAGGTCTGCAGATCTGAACATGATCAGAGACGAAATCATGAATGTCATGATTGCAGGGCGTGATTCAGTAGGCACACATTTCATGGCTAAATAAAACAATAACTTATTGGTTTCATCCCACTCGTTCTGACAGACCGCGAGCACCTTGACGTCTGTCGTTTGGATGTTATCTCAGCATCCTGACGTGCTCCGCAAACTTCGCGAGGAGATCTTATCTGTGATTGGTTACTCAAGGAGTCCCACATTAGAGGATTTGTGTGAAATGAAATATTTGAAGGCAGTCATCAATGGTACGCCGTGCCGAATCTTTTGGGTTAAATCACTGGCTTGAGACCCGTGAAGAAACCCTGCGACTGTATCCTGCCGTGTAAGTTTGCCTTATGGCCCTTATTTTTGCGTTCGGAGCAGAACACTGATCAATTCGTTCTTTAGTCCATTCAACGCTCGGTTCGGCTACTTTCATCTCCAATCATGGCTTTGAGCTTATGTATTACTTCACTCACAGAACGAGCACCGTGGCGGTGGTTTTGCCCGCTGTCAAAGGGGGAAGACCCATCTATGTTCCTCCAAACACCCGGTAAGAAAGAATTGAAAATTTCTCACAATACTAAGTCAAGATATTCCAGTATCCCTTACTCAGTCTTCCTTATGCATCGGAGGAAGGATCTTTGGGGGCCGGATGGTGAGGATTTTACCGTACTCCCTCCTTTGAGTCCGATGCTTATCCGCGTTCTTGCAGCGGAAGAGTTCGACCCAGATCGGTTCCTCGATGAGCGCCTCCAAAAGTACTTGACTCCCAACCCTTTCATCTTTTCGCCATTCAGTACCGGGCCAAGAAATTGTATGGGTCAACAGGTAGATGTTCAAGTCGTTATGCTCTAACATTCTAATGCCTTGGCAGTTCGCATACAATGAAATGTCTTATGTCCTCACCCGCCTCTTGCAATCATTCTCCTCGATCTCCCTTGCTGAGGATGTGCAGACCCTTGCGCCCGCTGAATGGGCCATGGGTTCTGGACGAAAGGCTGTAGAAAAGGCGATCATCAGAAGTCACCTTACCACGTATATCCAAGTAAGTGTTGTGAATGTGATGACGTCCATGAATACTTCTGACCCCCTGCTCAGGATGGTTTATGGGTCAGGATGGAAGAGACCCATAGTGATGAGGATGCCTCATGATGTCGTCTCAGAAGCACGGCATCATCCGGCTGGTTGGCCTCCCCGTTGTAATGAACTTACGCATCTATATGTATCATGCGCTCAAGACCTAAGTCTATGTACAATTTTTTTTCCTGAGGGTACAAGTTTGACAGTGTAACAGTACAATGATTCCGAGTCCGGGAGATCGCGGTACGCCACGTTGCTTGTACTTGTACTTTCAAATCCTGTGCTGAAATACCTTTGCGTATGTCATTCAAGTTGCGTTCCCCGCTGCGATGCCACCTGCCATCCTCCGAGACAGCGAGACAGCTAACGTTGATTGTTGCCACTTCCATCGTTGCCCTTTCTTTGCTGTCTTCCACTTGCCACACTTGAGCCTTCTTGGCACCGCTCACAGGATACTCGCCATTTGCTGCAAATGTCACCGCCCATATGGTATCACTGCCAGCGTTGAGTTCGACTTCTGGATCAGGGTATTCTTATCCAAGCGTCACTATCGACACAGCTCCATCTTTTCAGTATGCACCAGTCATCGTCGACGGCATGGCCATCAGCGACAGAGCGATGGAGAGTGTCCAAGGTGTGGTTCGTATGCCTTCTTTGCATTATATACACGTCGTCTTTGCTTGAAATCGACAGGTGCGCACACAATTCATCACATTGTACGCGCTCAGGTCAACATGGGTTGTGTGTTTCCAAAGAGCATACTTGGAATCGCTCCTCCACAAAGGCACTGCATCACGAAAATGAACAATGATCTGCAGAGCCGACGACCTCACTGCCGGTTACCACGCGTTTCTAAGCCAGCTAGGGGAGAGAGCGTACGTCCTGCTTCGCGAAGCGGACGAGGTGGCTGATCGTGTATGCATTCAGCATGGACGCCTTGGTGTCAACCTCGCCCCATTCGCGTGTAGCTTGTCGGATCAGCCCCACCTCTGCGAGGTACGTATACCCCAACCCGTTTGTCTCATGCTCTACACGAAAATCCCATCCCGCAGAATGAACCACAAAGATTACTTGCAGCATACATATCGTGGCGGGGAGCGTGGTAGGGAGTGACTCGCTCATGCTCCATCAGGGATGTATGCCCCAATGCGTCCGCGCTACTGCTTCCTCCATCTGCTCATCGCACGGCCTCCGACTGCCTACACAATGGTGAGTTTGTCCCATAGCGAAAACCCTCATCGAGCATCGATACAGCTTTTCTTGCTAGTCATAAGTGTGATGAACGACGTCAGCACCCCAACTGCCCAGGGGTACAAGTCGAGACGAACAAACACAACGACATCACCTGTTCATACAATTCGATCATGTCCTTCAAGAGATTATCGATGCACGCTAGCACTCTACGCCATCCTATTCCAACACGATCTCTGAGGTCGGAAAAACTGCATCCCATTTTCGTTCATGTATCGCGTCGTTGCTGCCGTCGTCGGATCGACTCTGCAAACTTGACCCCATCCCGGCCCCTTCCCACCCCACCCTGCGGACGGGTACCCACGCAATGCGTGTGACGTACATTATCAATGGTCCACACCGGCCCGGGTCTAAGTTCCACACAGAGGGTCCTATCAATATCGCGAAGAGAACGCGTCAAAGCATGGCATCGTCGTCGGGCTCGTTTAGGGCACGCGCGAAGCCCAGAGGACCGCATGAGTAATTTGAATTGGTAAGCAAGACGGGAAGGAGCAGGAGCTCTGAACTGTGCCATCTCACGTACGTTACGAGCGAGAAGCAATGCCAGTGACACTGATAGGACATGGTCTTGCAAGCTTGATCGTGGGGTGTATTACTGACGTCCTTGCAAGCAGTGGGATGGTAATCGGAGCAGATGGTCAACGATATAATTAATGGTGTTATTGAATGATATATATAAATAGGGTTACGAGAGGATCGAGAAAACACTGGTCACGGTAACAAGGGTTCGCAGTGCAACGAACAGTAGACGAAGCTTGAGGGTACATCAAAGCCATGTTTAGAAAGTCTAACAGCCAGGGAGGGCAAAGAAATTTGATATATGAGTGTAACTGATAGTCGTCGCTAAAGAACGTCCACTATGCGTACATCGTCAATCAGCTTCTTCAATATCGTCGGTGTGATCTCTGGTACCTGGACAGTGATAAGACTCTCCGTAGTAACCCTCCTGTATGCAGCCACGCTGCGCAGGCTCGGTGTAAGCAAAAGCGCACCGAATGGTTGCTGCAGTCGAGCTAGGACTCGGATGGCTTGCTTCTGCTTGTCTGCCTGCGATACAGATGACGGGGGTTGGAGAGAAGCTGCATCTAGAAGGAATGTGGCAGGTCGTCCGCTAAATGGCCGCCCGAGCCGAGCAGCAAGCCGTGATGTTGGTGATTGTTTGAGGACCGGTGTGATTTTGGAAGGGCCAGGGGATGACAGCAATTCGCCTATTGAACACAGGTCTTCGGTCCCCTCGGACTCCTCGAATACTGTCTCCATTGCACTTCCGACAGGCTGTCGGTCGAGGAGAAAGTCAATCCAAGGGTGAATGAGGTAAAGGGAATCGAATCTAGACAGATTCTCGTTCGTGTTGATCTCGACAATCCCAAGCGCAGCAGTTTGTGCACGAAAAACTTGTCCGGACCTACTCCGAGAACCTGATACAGGCCCAAGTTTGAAGGCGATGCACGGAAGTTTCATCCGTCGACCTGCAAATGATGGTACAGGAAGCTCAAGGAGCCGGTCGTACAATTTCGCGACCAAGGTGGGATTGAGTGAAGAGCCGGCAGTAATCATGTCCATTTCAGCACCATTGATGGCCGGCGGAATGTGTGTTGCCGGCAACCTGTTGAACACTGTGATGTTGGCCGGGAGGCAGCTGTTGAAGCTACCACGTTTCCCTGTCCATGCAAGGATGCTCGTGTCTCCTGAGCTCGTGAGTAGCTGCCCTAAAAGTCGCCCAAGTGCCTTGTTCCCCTCTCCATATACAACCGGCAAGGAGATAGAAAATATTCCGAGTAGTGAGTATGCTGAATCCTCCACGAGAGTCGTCTCTCTTCGAGAAGCTAGGCACAGCTTCTCCCGAATGTCATCTAAACCCGGTCGGAGTGCTATCAAGGCTTGGGGGGAGATACCCGTCGCCTCCTCCATCTCCGAGATAATCTCGGGCGAGTCCTTGTGGTTGGGAATGTCGAGGTTCATGTACGGCGTCCAGTCCTCGGTGTAGAATCGGACCACCTTCGACGCATGGTATTCCTGGAATGTCCACACACGAGTATTCCAAATGCTCCTCACGAGATCGCCGCGCCGCGACGGAGAGCGAACACCACGCAGAAAGATGATTGTCAAGGCAGAACCTTCATACCACTTGAACATGGCAACGAGCGCTTCTTGGAGCACGAAGTGATCTACTTTGTTGATACAGCATGTATCGCTCCATGCCCAATTGAACCCAGCATCCCGCACGATCTTGCAGAACATTTGGAGCTTGTCGTGCGTGGGAGATTCCTCGAGATCGTACACCACGATATGTATGACTTTATCGAACAGAGGTTCGTTATCTTCCCACTTGTGTGAGAACGTGGCGTAGCGATAGTACTCCGTAACTTCTTGTTCAATGCGGGCATGGTCAATATCCGTGGTCATGGAAGCGACGAGCTCTGTAAAGACTGCCGATGATTCGAATGCAGCGGCCTGCTCAGATTTACTGCAGAGACGACCAGAAGTCGTGTTGATAAGCACTCGCGGCGATTCACGAATGGCATCCTGGATGGCCCTGCGAATCATTTCTCTCGTCTTGGCGTACTGGGTCCAACGCACTACGAGGCATGATAAGTAGACAAAATTTCTGGCGAGGTTATCTCTCTCACCGCGAATCTCCGGATTGTGTGACTGCGACATCTTCAAGAGCATTGTCTTGAACGCGTCTAAGACATCTTCATGATGTCCTGCCTCGCGTGACGCCGCCCACTTTCTCTCGTAGCCCCATGGAGACGATGGGTCGAGTTTAATTACCTGATGATTGTCCATTAAGGACGATCTTGGTCAAGATGACAATGAGGTACCTCATTTGCGTCATTTAACGCATCCTTCCACAAGCCCATCGCCACACGTGCCTTACTCCACTTAACGAACAGGTCTTGCGGGGTGGCAGGATCGAGGGACAGCGCAGCCGAGTATTGGGAGATGGCTTCATCATGTTGCTGAGCACTCAACGCCATATCCCCGAAGCGCGCTAGCTTTTCAACACAGCGCTGCTTGAAGTCTGAAGGAAATTAATCACTGACGGCTGCAACGGCGTGGGTGACACTAACCTTGAGCCCATTTCGCCTGCTCACCATGCGTGTCCATCTCGCCTGCGAATCTGCTCACCATTTCTAGCAAACACTCGATTGCGTCCATTACGCGGTCAACCGTCTCGAGGTGCTCACACACGGTCCGATAAATCGTGAATCTTGAAACCATGAACTCCAAAGCAAGAGTGTCAACCTCACCAGCGATACCAGACCAAAAAAAAAGTATACTCACATTCACAGCACCAGCCAGGGCACCTTTCCACGAGCCAGGAGCCAATGTTGCTTTTGCCCACTCTTTCAACAGTGGTGTGGGATTCGTTGAACTGAGGGTCGCATGAGGCATCGGTGCTCCTGCGTGTCGAGCTGCCTTTGACGCTACGTCACCGTCGCCATTGGAAGCAGAGAGACACTGTTGTGTGAAATCTAACAGAGAATGTTGGATTCATGACGGACGAACAGATAAAACATGGACTTACTAGACACCCACTTGGTAAGCGATTCGCTCGTATAGACTTCTTTGTTGACAGTATTTACCATCTCCAGTAGAGCCTCGCCGGCCTCATTCGTGCGACCCGCTGCATACAGGGCTTCACACAGACGCTGTCTGATCGTAATCCCGAGATCATCAAACTTCCATCCGGATATCTGTCCACAACGATGATCATCGACCATACGTCGCGAGATAGCAAGGTGGAGGCATACCAATGAAATGGAAATGAGACGATGTTGTATGTTGTATCGCACCCGGGTTCGTGCACATTCGAACGACTGTATTGCACCCTCGTAGTCGCCGCTCCCCATACGCAAGTTTCCAAGGAGAAGATGTATATATGCCTGCTGGAAATGTCACTGCTGACATTCACCGTGTGATGGCAGGTTATGCACGTACCTGGACCACATGACATATTGGATCAAAGGAGACCGTAGCGACGTCGTCTAAGCGCGATATTGCATCGTCGTGTTCTCCCGCCATAAACACGATGACAGCCTACGCAGTATGAGTGATCGAGAGGCAATCAAGTTCGAAAGGCAGTCACCTTCATCAGGAGGAGAAAGGTGACGTGATCTGAATGGCAGTGCTCGAACGCCAGGTCGCACGCTCGATATGCCGCGTGCCTTCCCCCCACGCCGACAAGCGCGATACTCTTTGCAATGTAGCCAAAGACGGATGGCTCAATTTTGATGGACTTAGTGTGAATTAGCGTCAACATTACCATATGTCAGAGCAGAGCAGAAAACACCTTTTCTGCATCGACGATGGCAGCGTCCCACTGCTGTAAGCGTGATCTGACGAGAGCTCGACAGGCGAGTGCATGAGGGCTTGCATTCCTAGTAGACTTGCGGATTGCTGCGGTCAATGATATTTCTGCGTCTAGGAGGCGATCGTGCTTCCACGAGTCGAGAGCAGCGTCGGGGATCTGGATATCTGGAGAGTGGAGAGTGGACTGCAGAAGGGACAGAGAAAGTGGATCCGATGGTTGGAACAAGAAAGTTATCCAGGTGCGCAATGATCCAACGAGACACGATGCTTACAGAGTCGCGATATAGGTTCTTGACGGTAATTTTCTGACTGTCTCCACTCATTGCGAGAAATCGGCCGTCTGGTGACAACGAAATGGAACGTATCGCTTTAGTGAGTTGGATGAGACCAAGCTGGGAGTGTGTCGACGTGTCCCAAAACGTGACGGTACGATCTGTAGAGTATGCGATGAATTCCTCGTGCTGCGGGAGAGCAATGCACGAGTGCCAGTTTCTATCGGGAACAGGCCATTCCGAGACCGCTGACCCGGTGGATGCTTCAATTTGCTTGATTTTGTTGTTGGATACGGCAAAGAGGTGGTCGTTAAACCAGAGGAGAGTCCTAGTGTTGCACCCTGGCTCGACTGCCACTGGGATGTCCACGAGCAAGCGAACATCGTTGCTGTCCCAGATTCGAATGGAACCCTTTGTGGCTGTCGCGATTCGATCACCTTGCGGCGAGTATTTCGCTGCTATCACCCAGCCCTCGTGGCGGAGTAGAGCAAGCGCTGGTTTGCGAGTTGCCATGTCCCAGACGGTGGCTGTGTGATCCGAAGCAACGACGAGTCGAGTCGAGTCGGGCGAGAAATCGACACCTTGGATGGTGCCAGCGCTCTCCTCGTGCTCAATGACTTGTTTGTATGTCTTGGCGTTCCATACGAACAACTTCCACAACGACCCCGCTGCGATCCATCTGCCATCCTTTGAGACAGCGAGACAGACAATATTTTCGTCCTTCATTCGAGCGATTTCTTTGCCGTCCTCCACTCGCAACACTCGGACCCCATCCGAGCTGCCGCTCACGAGACACTCGCCATTTGCCGCAAATATTACAATTTGACTGTCAGCGTTGATTTCGATGAGCGCAGAAGGCTCTTGTCCAACGATCAGCATCAACGCAGTTCCATCTTGTCAGTACGCACCGAACATTCTCGACGCCGTGGTCATCAGAGACTCACTCAGGCTTCAGCAGGGCGGTGGAGGGAGTCAAGGAACAAGATGCCATCTGTATGCCTTCTCCGCATTGTATAGTGACGTTGCCCTCTGTGGAAATAGACAAGCTCCATCACCTCGTGTCTTCAGCGCTTGCTCACACTTACACCAACCCTGGTTGTACTTCCAACGAGGATACCTGGGTTTGTTCCTGCACAAAGGCACCGCATTCATGGATATCTGAGGCCGACAAATCGTCAGGCATCTCATGACACGCCACACATCGTTAGCGATATCCCGCTCGACGAATTCAAGCTAAAATACCCTTTATCTGATTTGACATCATTGCCGGCCACCACTGGCCTCTCATCCATTTTACGGGCTTCTGGGCCAGTCAGGCGAGAGAGCACATATCCTGCTTCACGAAGCAGTTGCGGTTGCCAATCGTATGAGCTCTGCATGGACGTCATGGTGCCGTTCGCGCGTGCAGCTCGTTGGATCAGCTCCACCCCTGTGAGGTCCGTATGTCCAACCGGTTTCTTCCATTGTTAACACCCTGCAGAATGAATCGTTATGATCACCTACAGCTATCATCCAACCTCCTGTCGATGTTCTACCCTTTTACATCCAAATAGGCAGAGCCTGTGAAGCGGACATGTAGTGGCGGATAGCTTGCGAGGAGCGACTCGCCCATGTTCCATTAGGGATGTATACCCCAGTCCGCCCGCGCTGCCTCTTCCTGTATTTGGTCATCGGATGGCCTCTCACTGCCTACACAAGATGTGAAAGCCCTCATTGAGCACCGATACACCTTTGCTTACTAGCAGTAAGCGTGATGAACGACATCAGCACCCCAATGGCCCGGGCATACAAGTCAATATGAACAAGCACATCATCATCATCTGCCCATACAGTTCGATCACGTCCTTCAAGATATTATCAATACACGCCGGCAACCTATGCCATCCTATTCCAACACCATCTCCGAGCGACGCGTCCTCGGGAACACTGCGCCCCATTCTGTCCATTTGTCGGATCGTTTCTGCACGCCGCGCCGCGTACCCGCGGGTCACAGTGGTCAGAGATCCGCAGTGGCAGATGGGGGATTCAACAAGAACATACACGGCCCGACGGCAGCGCCCCAAGCTGAATGCGCTTGGAACGTCGCAACACACACTCATCTTCTTCAAACTTGACCCATCCTGGTCGCTTGCCCGCGGGTCTTCACGACACCCGTCCCTTTCTTCGGTGCAGCGTCCACCCCAGCGCGCCCGAGTGATCCAGTGCAACCGACGTCGCAATGCGCTTCAGTGAGTAACTGGACGTACTTCTTTCAGTGCGAACGTCCTTCCCTCCCGTGCTGACAGTAGACGTCGGTGGCGCGGCAGGTACGATTGACTTCACAATGACCTCACCTCCACACTGCGGACCCGCTCGCTCTTCCTTCCAGAGATACAGTAGTCTCATCGGCATATATTGAATGAGCCGTGTGTCGTGTGTCTCGATCGGCATCTGCAACTAGTAGCCACCTCCGTCAGTTACATCCACATCTTCACCTATCGTCGTTCCTGGAAGCTCGGACCAAGGACGACTCCCCAAATGCGGGACGTGTTGAACGTGCAGCGTCAATTCCGTCCAAATCACCTCCAGCTTGGAGTAGTGAACCTCTGTCCACGTACAAAACGATCACGGTCACGAGTCACACAGCACCTCGGACGGCCGACCCCATTTACGCACCTCATGCACTTCCAAGTGGAGCACGCGACGCTTCGACAGTCGAAGGAGGAGCACGAATGAAGATTCCCTCGCGATGATCAACACTTTCCACGGGTTCGCGGGATCACTTGCATCTTGCTGCAACGTCCTCGAGGTAATGGTGTCCTGTGTCTGCAGAAGCCAGTCAGCCCGATCTTTTGAGCGTAGCCGGACCACGATCCCTTCCCGATATGATCCGCCACACCTACAACACACCAATGTACGTCATCACAACCCCCACCGATCTGGGTACTGCGAATAGGATGCCTACCAACAATGTGAAAGTGCGCGTAAGAGTGGGGCATCGCCGTCGGACTGTTCTACTGTATGCTCCACCCAGAGGGCGATCGGATTTAATGGTAAGGACGACGGAGAGAGGGTTTCAGCTGTATATATAGCTACTGTTACACGATGATTAAAGTAATTTATCAGACAAAACCAGCACGGGTCACGATCACAATAAATCACGCCGAGTAGACGAATCTCGAGGGCACATTTCAGCCATGCTTGGAAAGTCAAGGAGCCACGCAGGGCAAAGGAATGTAACTCATAGCCGTCGCTAAAGTACATCCAGTATACGTACGCCGTCAATCAGCTTGTTCGATATTATCGGTGTGATCTCCTCTACCACCTGGACAGTGATAAGACTCTCCGTAGCAACCCTCCTGTATGCAGCCACACCGTCCAGGTCTGGTGTAAGTAACAGCGCACCGAATGGTTGTCTCAGTCGAGCAAACATTCGGAGGGCTCGCATCTGTATGTCTGCTTGCGATATAGATGACGGGGGTCGGAGAGAAGCTGCATCAGATTCTGCAAGGGGTGTGGCAGATTGTCCACTAAATGGTAGTCTGAGGCGAGCAGCAAGCTGTGATACGCGAGATTGCTTGGGTGCTGGTGTGATATTGGAAGGGTCAGGGGATGATAGCAGGTCGCCTATTGAAGAAGGATGGTCGTTAGTGTCCTCGGACTCCTCGAGTACCGTCTCTATTGCACTTCCGACAGGCTGTCGGTCGAGGAGAAAGTCAATCCAAGGGTGAATGAGGTAAAGAGAATCCAATCGAGACAGATTCTCGTTCGTGCTGATCTCGACAATCCCGAGCGCAGCTGTCTGTGCACGAAAAACCTGTCCGGACCTACTCCGAGAACCTGATACAGGCCCAAGTTTGAAAGCGATGCACGGAAGCCTCATCCGCCGTCCTGCAAATGATGGTACAGGAAGCTCAAGGAGTCGGTCATACAATTTTATGACCAAGGTGGGATTGACTGAAGCGCCGGCAGTAATCGTATCCATTTCAGCACCATTGATGGCTAGTGGAATGTGTGTTGTCGATGCCTTGTTGAACACAGTGATGTTGGCCGGGAGGCAGCTATTGAAGCTACCGGATTTGCCGGTCCATGCGAGGATGCTCGTATCTCCCGAGCTCGCGAGTAGCTGCCCTAAAAGTCGCCCAAGTGCCTTGTCCCCCTCTCCATATACAACCGGCAACGAGATGGAAAATATCCCGAGAAGTGAGTACGCTGAATCCTCGACGAGGGTTGTCTCTCTTCGAGAAGCTAGGCACAGCTTCTTCCGGATGTCATGTAAACCCGGTCGGAGTGCTATCAAGGCTTGTGCAGAGATACCCGTTGCCTCCTCCATCTCCGAGATAATCTCAGGCGACTCCTTGTGATTGGGAATGTCGAGGATCACGTACGACTTCCAGTCCTCGGTGTAGAATCGGACCACCTTTGAGGCATGGTATTCCTGGAACGTCCAGGCGCGAGTATTCCAAATGCTCCTCGCGAGATCACCACGCCGCGACGGAGAGCGAACACCACAGAGAAAAATGATCGTCAAGGCAGAACCTTCATACCACTTGAACATGGAGACGATGGCTTCCTGGAGTACGAAGTGGTCTGCTTTGTTGATGCAGCACGTATCGCTCCATGCCCAATTGAACCCAGCATCCCGCACGATCTTGCAGAACATTTGGAGCTTATCGTGGGTGAGAGATTCCTCGAGGTCGTACACCACAATATGT
The DNA here is from genome assembly GCA_003313885.1 of Boletus sp. MG55. Lineage (NCBI taxonomy): Eukaryota > Fungi > Basidiomycota > Agaricomycetes > Boletales > Boletaceae > Boletus > Boletus sp. MG55. Next base: position 15,315 of record QGOI01002967.1, read on the forward strand.
ATGACCTTCTCGAACAGAGGTTCGTTATCTTCCCACTTGTGCGAGAACATGGCGTAACGATAGTACTCCGTAACTTCCTGTTCAATGCGGGCATGGTCAACATGCGTAGTCATAGAAGTGATGAGCTTGGTGAAGATTGCCGATGATTCGAATGCAGCGGCCTGCTCGGATTTGCTACAGAGATGACCAGAAGTCGTGTTGATAAGCACTCGCGGCGATTCACGAATAGCATCCTGGATGGCCCTGCGGATAATTTCTCTCGCCTTGCTGTACTGGCTCCAACGCACTACGAGGCATGATCAGTAAATAAACTTTGTGGTGAGGTTTGTCTCTCTCACCGCGAATCTCCGGATCAGGTGACTGCGACATCTTCAAGAGCATTGCCTTGAACGCGTCTAACATATCTTCGTGATGTCCTGCCTCGCGTGACGCCACCCACTTTCTCTCGTAGCCCCATGGAGATGATGGGTCGAGTTTGATTACCTGGTGATTCTCCATTAAGGACGATCTTGGTCAAGACAACAGTGAGGTACCTCATTTGCGTCATTTACCGCATCCTTCCACAAGCCCATCGCCGCGCGTGCCTTGCTCCGCTTAATGAACAGGTCTTGCGGGGTAGCAGGATTGAGGGACAGCGCAGCTGAGTATTGGGAGATGGCTGCATCATGTTGCTGAACACTCAACGCCATATCCCCGATGCCTTCTAGCTTCCCGCAACACCGAGACTTGAAGTCTGACAGAGAACGGTCAGGCAGGCCTCACCTGCTTCATGGGCATGGCCACTCACCGAAAATCCATTTTGCCTGATCCCCCCGTATCTCCTGTTGTGCTAGTTCACCTTCCATTTCGTGGAAACACTCTGTCGCGTCCGCTATGCAGTCAATCACTTCAAGACGCTCGCATAACGCCCGATAAATGGCGAATCTCGGGACGTTGAACTTGAAATCGAAATGTTGATTTCATAATACATCGCGATAGAGGGATATTTTTACACTCACACTCCTGGTGGTTATCATGGCGTTTTCCCATGACACATCTGTTAATTTTACTTTTGCCCACTGCGTCAATATGCTCTCGCAGCTCCACGAGGACAGTGGGTCTAGCATCATCACCTGAAGATTCTGCGTTGACAATATCCGCATCTGCGCAAGAGTGAAACGACGTACTTGATTCGCATCACGTAAAGCATCCTCCCATGACCCCTTTCCCACATATACCTTGCTTCGTTTAATGAAAATGTCTTTTGGAATGGAGGGATTGAGGGACAGTGCAGCCGAGTATTGGGGGATGGCTTCATCGTATTGCTGAGCACTCAATGCCATATCCCCGATGTCTTCTAGCTTCCCGCAACACCGAGACTTGAAGTCTGACAGAAAACGATTAGGCAGGCGTCACCCGCTTCATGGGCATGATCACTCACCGAAAATCCATTCCGCCCGATCACCCCGCATCTCCTGCTGTGGTAGTTCACTTTCCATTTCGTGGAAACACTCTGTCGCGTCCACTATGCAGCCCAACTTTTCGAGACGATCGATTAACGCCCGATAAATGACGAATTTCGGGACCTTGAACTTGGAATCGAAGTATTGATGTCATAATCCATCGCAATAGAAGGATACGCTCACACTGCCAGTGGTTCTCATGGCGTTTCTCCATGACCCATCTGTTAATTTTACTTTTGCCCACCCCTTCAATACACTCTCGCAGCCCCATGAGGATGATGGATTGAGAGTTATTACCTAACGACTTTGTGTCGACAAGATCAGACCGACACAAGAGAGAAATAACGTACTTGATTAGCATCACTTAAAGCATCCTCCCATAACCTCTTTCCTACATATACCTTGCTTCGTTTAATCAGGATGTCTTGCGGAACGGCGGGATTAAGGGACAGTGCAGCCGAATACTGAGTAATGGCATCGCCGTGTCGTCGGGCATCTATTTCTGCATCTCCAAAGCGCGCTAGCTTGTCAGCACAGCGCTGTTTGAAGTCTGAAGGAAATGATTTACTGACGGTGTCTGCAACGGTTGGGTGACACTAACCTTGAGCCCATTTCACCTGCTCACCATCCGTATCTGTCTCTCCTGTGAATCCACTCAACACGTCTTGCAAACACTCGACTGCGTCCATTACACGGTCAACCGTCTCGAGGTGTTCACATATGGCCCAATAAACTGTGAATTTTGGAACCACGAACTCCAAAGCAGAAGTGTCAACCTCATTGTGGTTGCCAGGGGCGACGCGGTGGTGAACATATTCGCGAGATGTCAGCCTGAGGACGGAGTTGAACGTTAACTTTCGATCGTCTCAACAAACACGAGGACAGCGGCTTTCGACAAGTTTCTAGCACTTATCGAGACGCCATATTTGAATGCAAGATCTTCTTCCAAGCTACCGGAATCTAAGGCACCAAGACAAGAATAGCCAACCCCCGAAAACGTGTGTATTCAGAGCACTACAGCTCTTCCAACCTCCTCGGTTAGAAATAAAGCTTATATGATCAATATTACATTTTCGACGATATAAAGCGGTTTCGCGGCAGAGAGTGTGTTGCCCAAGGCGGTTGCGGGGTCGAATGCGCAAAATGTGGGAATGCGAAAGCGAGCGAGCTTGACCTGATGTGGTCGTCCTTTTTACTGATGGGCCTTGAAGCCGTTCTTTGTCATCATTTCCACCGGACCTCTCCTCCCATTTGCAAAAACCAAGAATCCGAGCTAGGGACAGATTGAATCAGAGCCCGAATCACGAGGTGTTAATCGTCGTTCTCCGCGTCCTCTGCTTTCATGCTTGCACCTCTATTTTCTGCTGTGTGGCCAGCCTCAAGGAGCTCTGCGTCGGCATCCGGATTGCCCCGAGGACTTGTCTGATCCACGACAAGAATTTCATGGAGAGTGTGAATGGCTTGGTGTAGCTAGAAATACAGAAATTAATTTGATCGTACGGACAATATTGAAGAAAAGAGCGGGCATCAACATGTGTCACCAGAACTCATAGGTCTTCGTCCCCTATCAGGGCTCGCGCGTCGATGGGGCTTCTCATCGTCGGTATGTAACGTGGCGACTAGGGGAGGGAAAGGTGTGCTGAACGAGTCGGATGGGAAGGGGAAGGTGCGAGCGATGACGTTGGTATCCGTTCCCGATCTGGCCTGCTGGCCAATGTGTGACTGGTTCTAAGACTATTAATCCTCGTTGTTGACCCGCTTCATCTTCTTTCGACACCAATCACAATGGCGCGCCTGAGGGTCTGGGATCTCACTCCTCGACGCTCTTTCTCACCTTGTAACGCCAGGCTAACCCACATGGACGACAGATCCGTTGATGCTGAGTGTTTGTAGGTGGCATGGTGTATGAAAGTGGGGAACTGCGGTTACTGATGTGGGTAGAGGGAGGCAAGAGTTTTTGTTATGGAAAGCGGAATATCTGTTGGACACTGAAATGACATCAGCGCCGCGCGACGGAGTAACATAGAAGTACGTACTAATACCTGTTTTCGATCCGGTTGACTCTCCTTCATCGGGGGCCCATCACGGGAGCCTTGCAAAAATGTGGGTTTGATATATCCATTGCGCGCCACGCTGCTCCAAAGGAGTGGCCCATGACCGACTAGTGGCTGTTTGGAGTCGGTGCGTGATTTGGGTGTTGGTAGTTCACGATGACGACACGTGGAATTGAGTGGACTAGGTTCATGGGTGGATGCTTCGAGCGTCTCATTGATCAATCGAGAGCGGGAAGACGATTAATGGAGGGGAGGACGAACTGTTGCGACCCCGCTGAGGTAGTGCCAATTGAGCTCGGACGCAGGCTCGGCACGATCGGCACGTGCCTCGCACTTTGCCGTTGTCGGGATTCGGCAGGATCCGACCCGTTGCCCTCGACAGCATGTTGACGGCATGTGAGTCTCCCACGACGGCAACCCGGTCGGACCCAGGGCGGTCCCGACATCCGAGTCATGCCCCAAAGTCACTATAGTCATTCGGTTCTCCTCCTACCAAGTATGTATGAGCTGAAGCTTTGTATCGATATGCGCAGTTTGGAATGCTGCTGGGTTACCCCGGTCAACTTGAATGCACTGCGACTCCGCTCTGGACCTACAACTTCATGCACTGAAATCCACTTACACCATCCTAGAACAGCTCGAGTGTCGTTTCGCCTAGTGGTGACGAGCTCTGTTCAGACAGACACAATTACTTCAGTCTCTCCTTGACCCGTCTTCGGAATCAAACTAAAGTCGCTACTAGAGACCCTGTGCGCGTACAAGTCAAACTGTCCACGCTTGCGTCGCAACGACTGCGATCCCATCCGACGCGGCTGTTGCACGTTGTCGACCGCCTTTCGCAACAAACCCATCTGTACCATGTTCGGGATCGACAAGTTCTCGCTGAGCGCCGCGTGGATGTTTCACTCCATCCGTGCCTGCTTGGGCGTTTCTGCCACACGTCCGTATACCGGCTCGTCTGGCATACTGTCCACATCTTCGCTCCCAAGGCTTTGTGTGTGCGGTGCCCATATTTGTCACGTTAGCCAGAGCTTTTTTCTTGACCGCATTCTCCCCGTGGGTCTTCACGACACCCGTCCCATTCTTTGGTGCAGCGTCCGCCCCAGCATACCCGACTCGATCCATGTGCAACCGACGTCGCAATGCGCTTTCCGTGAGCAGTTGGACGTACTTCTTCCGGTGTGAACGTCCTTCGCTTCCCGCGTCGGCAATAGACGCGGGCGGCGCAGCAGGTACGATCGACCTCTCAACGACCTCACCCCCACACTGTGGACCTGCTCATTCTACCTTCCAGAGATACGGCAGTCTCGTCGGCGTATATCGGATGAGCCGCATGTCGTGCGCCCCGATCGGCACCTGCAACTGACACCCAACCTCCGTCAGCCACATCCTCGTCTTCATCTATTGTCGTTTCTGGAAGCTCGGACCAAGGACGACTCACCAAGCGCGGGATGTGCTGAACGTGCAGCATCAATTCTGTCCGGATCACCTCCAGCTTGGAGGTAATGAACCTCTATCCGGGTGCAATACAATCACAGTCACGAATCACGGAACACCTCGGACGGTCGAACTCATTTACGCACTTGGTCCACTTCCAAGTGGAGCACACGACAATCCGACAGTGGGAGGAGGAGCACGAATGAAGATGCCCTCGCGATGATCAACATTTGTCACGGGTTTGCGGGATCACCTGCATCTTGCTGCAACGCCCTCGAGGCAATGGCGTCCTGTGTGCAGAAGCCAGTCTGCCTGAAATTTTGAGCGTAGCTGGGCCATCGACGCAAACTGACTGTCATAGGCGCACCGTCATCGAGCAACGCCATCGATTTGTCCGCTTCTTGCTTGGGTTCTTCCATCACCGATCGCACGACTTGCAGGAGGATTATGCATGCGTTCCACAAGGCTACGATCAAGCGACAGATACGGTCAGAAGCGCATGGAAGAGCGTCACGAAGGTGGACATTGTCGACGTGATGTCTGTCTGCGAAAAAGGATGTCTGGGCGTTTACCGGAGCTCGAGTGTCCGTATTTCAACCTGTCACTGGTCAGCCGCTCCCAAAATCCCATTTGTAGCTGACACTCCCAAAATCTGAACCAGCGACGTCAAAAATTAACGGGGACACGAACCCCCCATCGAGCACCAATATAACTCTTCGTACTATGTAGTAGTACACATGACGAACGACATCAGTACACATATATGACCCACTGGCAAACAGTGAACGCAAGATGACCAGACACAACGACATCACCTGCCCGTACAATCCAATCACGTCCTTCAGCATTCCAGATACACGCGGGCAGTTCACGCCATCCTATTCCGACACTCTCTCCGATCGATTGATCGGTGGAGGTAATGCATACCGTACCGTTCACGTACCGCGCACTGGCACTCTTCACCCTCGACCCATGCCCACCCGATATGATCTCCCACAGCTACAATACCCTGGTAGCCGCGCAACGCACGCAACGTACGTCATTACAATCCCCACTGGTCTGGGTACCACGAATGGGATGCCTACCAACAACGCGAAGAGGACGCGTAAGAGCGCTCTACTGCACGTGCAGCCCAGAGGGCAAATGGATTCGATGGTGAGGAAGACGGAGAGGAGTAAGACGGTTTGAGCTGTACGTATATATGAGCAGGGTTACGAGACGATTCGAGTATGTATCAGAGAAAGCCAGCACGGGTCACAATAACAAGAGTTCACACTGAGTAGACGAATCTCGAGGGTGTATCAAAGCCATGTTCGGAAAGTCGAAGAGCCACGGAGGGCAAAGAAATGTAAGATGTGAGTATAACTGATAGTCGTCGTCAAAGCACGTCCAGTATGCGTACGCCATCAATCAGCTTCTCCAAAATCGTTGGCGTGATCTCCTCTAGTACCTGGACGGTGATAAGACTCTCCGTAACAACCCGCTTGTATGCAGCCACACCGCCCAAGTCTGGTGTAAGCAAAAGCGCACCGAATCGTTGTCTCAGTCGAGCAAACACTTGGAGGGCTCGCATTTGCTTATCTGCCGGCGATATAGATGATGGCGGTCGGAGGGAAGCCGTATCTAGAAGGGATGTGGCAGGTTGTACTAAATGGTAGCCAGAGGCGAGCAGCAAGCCATGATGCTCGTGATTGCTTGAGTGCTGCGGTGATATCGGAAGAGCCAGAGGATAATGGCAACTCGCCTATTGAGGAAGGCTGGTCATTAATGTCCTCGAACTCCCCGGGTACTACTGTCTCCATTATGCTTCCGACAGGCCGTCGGTCGAGGAGAAAGTCAATCCAAGGGTGAATGAGGTAAAGGGAATCGAATCTAGACAGATTCTCGTTCGTGCTGATCTCGACAATCCCAAGTGCAGCTGTTTGTGCACGAAAAACCTGTCCGGACCTACTCCGAGAACCTGATACAGGCCCAAGTTTGAAGGTGATGCACGGAAGCTTCATCCGTCGTCCGGCAAATAATGGTACAGGAAGCTCAAGGAGCCGGTCATACAATTTCGTGACCGACGTGAGATTGAGTGAAGAGCCGGCAGGAATCATGTCCATTTCAGCACCACTGATGGCCGGCGGAATGTGTGTTGTCAGTAACCTGTTGAACACTGTGATGTTGGCCGGGAGGCAGCTGTTGAAGCTACCAGGTTTCCCGATCCATGCAAGGATGCTCGTGTCTCCTGAGTTCGTGAGTAGCTGCCCCAAAAGTCGCCCAAGTGCCTTGTCCCCCTCTCCATATACAACCGGCAACGAGATGGAAAATATCCCGAGGAGTGAGTATGCTGAATCCTCCACGAGGGTCGTCTCTCTTCGAGAAGCTAGGCATAGCTTCTCCCGAATGTCGTCTAAGCCTGGTCGGAGTGACCTCAAGGCTTGTGCAGAGATACCCGTCGCCTCCTCCATCTCTGAGATAATCTCGGGCGAGTACTTGTGGTTAGGAATGTCGAGGTTCATGTATGGCTGCCAGTCCTCGGTGTAGAATCGGACCACCTTTGATGCATGATATTCCTGGAATGTCCAGGCACGAGTGTTCCAAATGCTCCTCATGAGATCGCCGCATCGTGACGGAGAGCGGACCCCACGGAGAAAAATGACTGTCAGGGCAGAACTCTCATACCACTTGAACATGGCAACGAGGGCTTCTTGGAGCACGAAGTGGTCTGCTTTGTTGATGCAGCATGTATCACTCCATGCCCAATTGAACCCAGCATCCCGCACGATCTTGCAGAACATTTGGAGTTTGTCGTGGGTGGGAGATTCCTCGAGTTCGTACACGACGATGTGTATGACTTTATCGAACAAAGGTTCACTGCCTTCCCACTTGTGTGAGAACGTGGCGTAGCGATAGTACTCCGTGATGTCACGCTCGATGCGGGCATGGTCGATGTGTGTTGTCATAGAGGAAATCAATTCTTTGAACACTGGGAGGGATTCAAATGCAGCAGATTGTTCGGATTTATTGCAGAGCCGACCAGAGCTGGTGTTGATGAGCACCCGTGGCGAATCTCTGATGGTATCCTGAATAATCCTGCGGATCGCCGCCTTTGTTTGTGCTGGAGTTATATATTCGCGATGCCGCTCTGTGAGGAAAGGTCAGTAGAAAAAAAATAAGCAGGTCGATGCCCTTACCGCGAAACTCTGGATCAGGTGACTGTGACATCTTCGACAGCATTACCTCGAGTACATCTATTGCACTTTCATAGTCTCCCGCCTTGTGTAGAGCGGCATGCTTCCTCTCATAGCCCCATGGAGATGATGGATCGACCGAGATCACCTGCTAATGATTATTCACAAGAAATAACCTATCCAGACAAAGGCCCACACCTCGTTTGCGTCATTTAATGCATCCTCCCACAGACCCCTAGCTACGTACACCCTGCTTCGCTTGATGAGTAGACCCAGTGATGCAGCCGGATGGAGGGACAGTGCAGCTGAGTAATACATGATGGCATCATCGTGCCGCTCTGCACGCATCGCAGTATTTCCGAGGTCCTCTAGTTTCCCTGAGCAACGATGTTTAAAGTCTAACGTATAACGGTCACATGAATGACGATGCCTACATAGTGTGCGAGATCACCCACCAAGGACCCATTCTGCCTGTTGATCCTGCACGTTTGTCTGCTCTGCTTGTTCCTCCACCATTTGGCGGAAACACTCGCTAGCATCGATTATCCGGTGGATCGCCTCGAGATGTTCACATATGGCCCTATATATCATGGATCTCGGAACCATAAACTTCAAACCAAGAGGGTCAGGCCCACGAGGGATACCAACGAAAGGGAGATACTCACAGTGGTAACGGCAATCAAGGAATCTCTCCATGAGCCAGCCCCCAATGTCGTTCTTGCCCACTCTCGCAAAAGCGGCGTGGGGGTTGTTAAATTGAGGGTTGCATGAAGCGTTGGCACTTCATCGTGTCGGGCTATCTTCGAGGCTGCATCAGCATCGCTATGGACAGCGGAGAGGCATCGTTGTGTGAAATCTGACAGAAAAGGTTGAGTGCACGGCGGACGAACAGACGGAACATAGACCCACCAGAAACCCACTCAGTGATGGGTCTGGTCGAAGAGACCTCTTCGTTGACGGCATTTACCATCTCCAGTAGAGACTCGCCTGCCTCGTCCCTGCGATTCGCCGCATACAGGGCTTCACAAAGACGCTGTTTGATCGTAATCTCGAGATTATCAAATTTCCACCCAGATATCTGTCAAAGGCGATGACCTATGTCAACACGTCGCGAAATATTCAGTAGGAAGTTTACCAGTGAGATGGCAAAGGAGCGATACCCTGCACAATACCGCATTCGGGCTCGTGCACGCTCAAACAATTGTATCGCATCCTCGTAATTGCTGCTCTCCATACGTGAGTTTCCAAGGAGAAGATACATATATGCCTGCTGGAAATATCAGCGACAACATTCCTCATGTGGCAACGCGTTATATATGTACCTGAACCACATAAAACATTGAGTTGAAGCCTAGCGTAGCGATGAGGTCATCTACGCGCGATATCGCATCGTCGTGTTGTCCCGCCATAAATACGATGATAGCCTATTGAATACGAGTCATTGAGGGGCAACAAAGTTTAAAAAGCACCTACCTTGATCAGAAGGAGAAAGGTGACGTGATTTGATTGGCAGTGTTGGAACGCAATGTCGCACGCCCGATATGCCGCGTGCCTTTCCCCCACGCCGACAAGCGCAATACTCTTTGCAATGTAGCCAAAGACAGATGGCTGAATTTTGATGGACTTGGTGTGAATTAGCGTCAGTGTCACCATATGTGAGAGCAGAGTGGTAAACACCTTTTGGGCATCGACGATTGCAGTGTCCCACTGCTGCAAGCGTGACCTGACAAGAGCTCGACAGGCGAGTAGATGAGGGGAATTCTCAGACGTGGGGATTGCTGTGGTCAATGATGTTTCTGCGTCTAGGAGGTGATCGTGCCTCCACGAGTCGAGGGCAGCGTAGGGAATCTGAATGTCTGGCACCTGGAGAGTGGAGCACAGAAGGGACAGAGAAAGTGAATCCGATGATCGGAGCAAGAGAGTTGTTCAGGTGCGCAATAATCCAACGAGAGACGATGCTTACAGTGACGCAGGATAGGCTCTTGACGGTAATGTTCTGGTTGTATCCACTCATTGCGAGAAATCGGTCGTCTGGTGACAACGCGATAGAACTTATATTGTTATTGAGTTGGATGAGACCGAGTTGGGAGTGTGTCGATGTGTCCCAAAACGTGACGGTGCGGTTTGTAGAGTATGCAATGAATTCCCCTTGCTGCGGTAGGGCAATGCACGAGGTCCAGTTACTATCGGGAACAGGCCATTCGGAGACCGCTGACCCGGTGGATGCATTTATTTGCTTGATTTTATTGTCGGATACGACAAAGAGGTAGTCGTTGAACCAGAGAAGACCGGTGTTGTAGAACGGGGCAACTGCCACTCGGACGTCCACGAGCAAGTGGCCATTGTTGCTGTCCCATACTTGAACGGAATTCTTGGTGGCTGTCGCGATTCGATCACCTTGCGGTGAGTATTTCGCTGCTGTCACCTCCTCCAAGTTGTGGCCGAGTGGACCGACCACTCGTTTGCGAGTTGCGACGTCCCAGACGGTGGCTGTGTAGCCCGAAGCAACGACGAGTCGAGTCGAGTCGGGCGAGAAATCGACTCCGGCGTAGCTCTCCTTGTACTCAAAGACTTGTTCGTATGTCTTTGCGTCCCACACGAACAACCCCCACGACCCCGCTGCGATCCATCTGCCATCCTTCGAGACAGCGACTCGGCACTTGATATTTCCCGCCTTCATTGTTGCCATTTCTTCGCCGTCCTCTACTCGCAACACTCGAACCCCATCCGAGGTGCCGATCATGAGATACTCGCCATTTGCTGCAAATGTTACGGTTCTACCGCGAGCGTTGATTTCGATGAGCGCAGAACGGTCTTGTCCAACGGTCAGCATCAACGCAGTTCCATCTTGTCAGTACGCACCGGACATTGTTGATGACGCCGCGGTCATCACCGACTCAAAGTTTCAGCAGAGCGGTGGAGGGAGTCAAGGAACAAGATGCCGGCATCTGTATGCCTTCTCTGCATTGTATACACGTTGCCCTTGCTGGATATAGACAGGTTCCATCACCTCATGTCCGAGTCTTCGGCGCTTGCTCACACCTACACCAACCACGGCTGTGTTTCCAACGAGCATACCCGGATTTGACCGCACCCATGGATATTTGAGGTCGACAAGTCGTCGGGCATCTCATGACACGCCACACATCGTGAGTGATATCCCGCTCGATGAATTCAAACTAAAATACCCTTTGTCTGACGCCACATCAGAGTGCATATCCTGCTTCGCGAAGCAGATACGGTAGCCAATCGTATGGGCTTTGTATGGACCTCATGGTATTCAACCTCTCCCCGTTCGCGCGTGCAGCTCGTTGGATCGGTCCCACCCCTGCGAGGCCCGTATGTCCAACGGGTTTCTTCCATGTTTAACACCCTGCAGAATGAATCACTATCATCGCTTGCGGCGATCATACAACTCCCTGTCCATGTTCTACCCTTTACATCCAAATAGGCAGAGTCTGGGACGAAGACATGTAGTGTCGGATAAGGTGCGGGGAGCGACTCGCCCATGTTCGGTTACGGATGTATACCCCAGTCCGTCCGCGCTCCCTCTGACTGCCTACACAAGGGTGAGTTTGTCCCGAGGCGAAAACCCTCATCGAGCACCGATACAGCCTTGCTTACTAGCAGTAAGGGTGATGAACGACATCGGCACCCCAATGGCCCGGGCGTGCAAGTCAAGATGAACAAGCACATCATCATCATCTGCCTATACAGTTTGATCGCGTCCTGCAAGAGATTATCGATACACGCCGACGACCTACGCCATCCTATTCCAACACCGTCTCCGAGCGACGTGTCCTCGGAAACACTGCACCCCATTTCCGTTCATTTATCGCGTCGTTGTCGCCGTCGTCGGACCGTCTCTGCGCGCCGGGCCCGCGTATTCGCGTACCAGCGGGTCATAGTGGTCAGAGATCCGCAGTGGCTGATGGCGGATTCAACAAGAACACACACGGCCCGACGTCAGCCCCCCAAGCTGAATGCGCTTGGAACGTCGCAACACACACTCACCTTCTTCAAACTTGACCCATCCCGATCGCTTGCCTGCCAGATGCCCCACACCCACAGCACCCCGCGGATGGATACCCGCGCTACGCGCGCGACGTACTTTATCACAACCCACACCGGTCTTGATATCACTGAGAGGACACCTACTAGTAATGAAGGCGCGTAAAAGCGAGCATCGCCCGCAGGCTCGTCTACGGCACGTGCTGCCCAGAGGACCGCGCGATTGGTTTCGATAATAAGGAAGAAGGGGACGAGAAGGATGGGTCGAGCGACTATGCCATGTCACGGGGGGCATCAAGATCGAGGAGGAAGTGAGCACCGAGGAGGAATACCAGTGACGCTGATAGAATACTTATGACAAGGCTCACGGACAGTCCCTTGCATACTCGGTTGTTTAATTTAACCATAAGATTTAACATTATTATCATGACGACTTGAAAGTGTTGTGGCTGGCGACGCGGCGGTGAACATATTCACGAGATGAGGATGGAGCTGAACGTTAACTTTCGATCGTCTCAACAAACGCGAGGACAGCGGCTTTCGACAAGCTTCTAGTGCTTCGAGGTGCCATATTTAAATGCAAGATCCTCATCCGAGCTACCGGAATCTAAGGCACCAAGACAAGAATAGCCAACCCCCGAAAACGTGTGTATTCAGAGCACTATGGAGTACAGCTCTTCTGACCTCCTCGGTTAAGAGATAAAGCTTCTATGATCAATATTACATTTTCGACGATGTAAAGCGGTTTCGCGGCAGAGTGTGTTGCCCAAGGCGGTTGTGGGGTCGAATGCGTAAAATCTGGGAATGCGGAAGTGAGCGAGCTTCACCTGACGTGGTCGTCCTTTTTACTGACAGGCCTTGAAACCGCTCATTGTCATCATTTCCACCGGACCTCTCCTCCCATTTGCAAAAACCAAGAATCCGAACTAGGGAGAGATTGAACCAGAGCCCAAATCACGAGGTGTTAATCGTCGTTCTCCGCGTCCTCTGCTTTTATGCTTGCACCTCTATTTTCTGCTGCGTGGACAGCCTCAAGGAGCTCTGCATCGGTATCCGGATTGCCCCAAGGACTTGTCTGATCCACGGCAAGAATTTCAATGTGAATGTGAATGGCTCGGTAATGCGGAGGTGATTGATGAGGGTCGGTGTAGCTATAGATACAGAAATTAATTTGATCGTTCTGGCAATGTTGAAGAAAAAAGCGGCATCAACACGTCTCACCAGAACTCATAGGTCTTCTTCCCCTATCAGCGCTCGCACATCGATGTGGCTTCTCGTCGTCGGTATGCAATGTGGCGACCAGGGGGGGGGAAGGTGGCTTGCTGTGAATCTGTTGAACGAGTCGGATGGGAAGGGAAAGGTGCGAGCGATGACGTTGGTATCCGCTCCCGATCTGGCCTGCTGGCCAATGTGTGACAGGGACTGGTTCCAAGACTCTATTGACCCTCGTCGTTTGACCTACTTCATCTTCTTTCGGCACCAATCACAGTGCCACGCCTGAGGTCTGGGATCCCACTTCTCGACGCATTTTCCCACCTTGTAACGCCAGGTTAACCCACATGGATGACAGATCCATTGACCTGAGCTGAGTGTTTGTAGGTGGTGTGGTGTATGAAGGTGAGAAACTGCGGCTGTTGATGTGGGTAGAGGGAGGCAAGAGTTTTTGTTATGGATGGGCAGGGAGAGCGGAATATCTGTTGGACACTGGAAGTAAAAGCGCCGCGCGACGGGGTAACATACATAGAAGTAGTACCATACATAGCTCTTCCGAAGTTCAACGTTATTTAATTTTCGACTCAACAAACGCACAGTTTCCCACGATGACAACTTGCCTGAAAAAGACAGTCTGAGCTTCGCCGCGGAAGATCACGATTGTGGTACCTGTTTCGAAGAACTCACTTTGACAACATCATCTACGACCTTGACGATGAGCAACAAGGTCGTCGGCGTCCTTGGTGCGCGTGAGCCTTTTCTCATTCTTGGAATTACTTCACGATGTCCTCATCGTTGCTTGCAGATCATCATTTTTATCTCACGACCACTTCGGAACGTATCTCACATGTTTGAACCCAATAGGTGGTGGCCAGCTCGGCCGCATGCTGGCAGAATCAGCCTCTATGTTTAACATCGACGTTGTCATCCTTGACGTCGGTGAATCAGCACCCGCGAAACAGATCATCGCACCCCGCTCGCCTGCGCTGACCCATATCGACGGCTCGTTTGCTGATCCCGAAAAGATCAGACAACTCGCGAGTAAAGTCGACGTTGTCACTGTGGAGATTGAGCACGTCGACGTGGCCGTGCTAAAAGAGATCGAGTCAACACCAGGGACGAGGGCCGTTATTCATCCCAGTCCCTCCACGATCGCTGTCATCCAAGACAAGCTCGAGCAGAAAGCGTACTTGCGCGCCAACGGCTGCTCTGTCTCCGAATTCGTCAAAGTCGAGTCGACGATTGAGTCGATAGAAGCTACCGCTACCCAACTCGGTCTCCCTTTTATGCTCAAGAGTCGGACGCTCGCATACGACGGACGGGGTAATTTTGTCGTTCGGACGCTTGATCAAGCAGCAGAAGCGCTAAAAATGCTTGCTAATCGTCCACTATATGCCGAAAAATGGGTCCCCTTCATGAAAGAAATTGCAGTTATGGTCGTCCGCACTACTGACGGACAGGTGATTTCCTACCCTGCCGTCGAGACCATCCACAAGGACAGTATTTGCCACCTCGTATTTGCTCCCGTACGGAGCCACGATCCACTTGTATCTTCCCGTGCACAGCGCGTCGCCGAGTCTGCTATTCAAACACTCCAAGGCGCTGGCGTCTTTGGTGTCGAGATGTTCCTCATGGAAGACGGTCCGTACGCATCATCGCATGCACGCTCATTGCCTCTCCCATGTCCACCTACTCACCACCACCCCAGGCACAATATATATCAACGAAATTGCCCCTCGTCCTCACAACTCGGGGCACTACACCATCGAAGCCTGCCACACCTCCCAATACGAGAATCACCTCCGTGCCATACTTGGGCTCCCCCTCGGAAGCACTGCTCTAAAAGTCCCCTCCGCCGTCATGCTCAACATCATCGGCAGCTCCACTTCCATGGACCCCGTCCAAGCCTTTACCACTACCGCGCTCACCATCCCAGGTTGCGCCATCCACCTGTACGGTAAATCTGAGTCCCGGCCGGGCCGGAAAATGGGGCATGTCACTCTTGTCGCAGACACCGATGCCGATCTACGCGCGCACCTCCGCCCCCTCCTGTCTGCGCTTCCCATTCCCAGCACGCAAGCCGAGATCGACGCTTATGCTCCGCCCTTGCCAGACCCGGGGAGCGGTCACCCAAGCGCGCACCCGATCGTAGGCATCATCATGGGCTCCGACTCGGACCTTCCCATACTCCTTCCTGCGGCGCGCGTCCTCGACGACTTTCACGTCCCGTACGAGCTCACCATAGTATCTGCGCACCGTACTCCGGATAGGTTGGTCTCGTACGCACGTAGCGCACGGGCGCGCGGGTTGCGGGTCATCGTGGCTGGCGCAGGCGGGGCGGCACATCTTCCGGGCATGGTAGCGGCGATGACCAGCGTACCGGTAGTGGGTGTTCCTGTCAAGGGAAGTTCGTTGGACGGGGTTGATTCATTGCATAGTATCGTGCAGATGCCGGTAGGACACTGTTAGCGTGTTCGTTAGACCCGTTACTCACTCTTGCACTATGCTGTACAGCGTGGTATACCGGTGGCGACGGTCGCCATCAATGGGGGTATGAACGCGGGTCTACTTGCGGTCCGCATTCTTGGCGTGGGTATGCCGCGTCTCTTCACGGCGATGGAGGGATACCTTGAAGGACTCGAAAACGAGGTGTTGGGTAAGGTAGACAAGCTCGCCGAGGTCGGGTGGGAAAAGTACGAGGTAAAACGGTAGGGGAGATGGCTATAGACCCTAACGGCGTCGAGTGTACTAGCACCTCAACCACCCTTGACCGGGATCGTTCTATTTAGTCGAAACGTCGAAAAAACGAGATGCTATAAGGAACAAAATATATGGTAACAGACTTGTGACAAGGTGAACGTCTGGGACCTTTTTTTTTCTTTCCTACCCTGGGCTGACTCCTCCATATCCGCCCGGAATACAATTTCATGCCAACAAACGTGCCAAATTTGGTCGCAATACCTCTACCGTTTTGATAGGGCTGGGCCTGGTAGTTTCGAAGGAGAAATTCACGTATGATTGTGCATTGATTGAATCACATGAAGAATATAGCCTGTCCCACCGGGGGGACACGCTGGATGTCCTGCAGTTATACGGTACAGTAGTTATATAGAAACATCAGTAACTCGATAGGATGAACAAGCTTTATGCATCTACGAATCGAAGAGTAGCATAGAAAGGGAGACATGTAGGAATGATTGCCCTGTGAGTCGAACAAGGGGGTACAGAGAACCGTGTTGAATAATAACTACCGACCGACATGAATAAAAGGAACCCAAGAGGAGAAGGATGCGCCAGAGTCACGGAGATGCTGGACAGCATAATGCAACGCTTCTGCAGCCTCCGTGCTGTCGGGAACCTTGCCAGTGTCCCGAAAGAGATGCTCATACACCTTCTGCGTCACTGTCGGTGCATCACGGTCCATTATTGACCACATCGTTGAGATGACACCACTATAACCGGCAAGAAGCATCCCAGCAGCGAGATGAACAGACTCTTCCGGTAGATCCACGTCTCCCTGTGCGGTCTGACAGGCAGAGAGAAATGCGAGACCACCTTGAGGGCGTGTCAATTGGATGATGTCGGAGAGTTTCAAACGACGATGATCTGCAAGGCAAAGTCCGCTGTCAAGTGGATTATCAGGATCTTGTACGCCATGACATGCGAAATGAACCCAGTCGGCGTTCTTCATATTCTCCATTACGTCCTCGATGGTCCCATCAGAGTCCTGGACAGTTATGAAAGGGGAACCAGCAGACAATACTCTAATGTGGTCTATCTCTTCCTTGACGGACACTAGCCCGCTCAGTCCATCTGTGGGCGGCTGAGGGACAGCAACAAGGTGAAGATTGGATGAGAAACCATTCGAGTCTTTCCGAGGTGATGATGCAAGAGCACTAAGAGTTGGTATGTAGGAGGAGATGGCGAAATCGGAAAGTTTTGTACCCGCCTCAGCTGTACCGTAGAGGCCGGCGGCGTGTATGGGCAGAAAGGTGAAAGGCCCACTTGAACACCAAAAGATACGGGTCTTTTTCTCAGCACGAGACGGCGGTGTCTGAGAACATGCAAACGTCAGTCAGGAAACGAGCCTCGGATAGACAACATACCGAAAAGCCAAGGGCGTCCAAAACTGGGTTTACGACATTATTCCAGAGGTATGCGAGAATCTTCCGGAACAGGTCATTGGGTGTATGTCCTGCAATTTGTTGCGGTTTAACTTTGACCGCCCGGTCAATGCCTTCGATGCCATCTTCCACGAACAGAAAATCAAGCAACTGTTGAGATCCGAGATTTTCTTCAGAAAGGATGAGTGCGGAAATGTCATTGCGGGAGATGATCAGGCGATTGCGCTTGAGCAATAAATGGAATACACCCCGCAAGAGTTCCAGCATTTGATAGTTAATGCCAGGCAGCGGGACAGGAGTAACACTGCCCAACTCTGACATGACAATCAATGCGTCGCATCGTTCCTTGCTAGCATTGAGGTAGACGACTGGTCCAGAGTATGCCAAGGCAGCTAGTTGCCTGATCGTCTTCGGGAGCAAGAATCGGTCAAAACCTGGCAAGGACCGTATGTCGGCAAGGAGCTTTTCTCGTCTGAGAGCGAGTTTATGGTGCCTCTGGACTTCCTCCTCCAGCGACCTAGTGTTGTCGACCAAGTCATTTGTCGACCCACGGCGTGTGGCATGGTCACGAGAGCTGACACGTTCCAGCTCTTGGGAGATGTTCTGAAATTGATCAGCAAGGTCTGAATGCATGACACGAAGTTCATCAACTGGCGTGCGCAGCTGCAGGTATTGACTCCAGACAACGGAACGACCTTGCTCGAGCCACTCGACAGCGGATTCAGGAAAACCAGCTTCAATTGCAGCAGCGGCAGCATCTCGTGCTACATCAGCAGCTTCTAGGAGTACACGGTGACGCTCTGTGAGTGGAAGTCCAAGCCATGCCAGCTGCGGAAGAAGGTTGATGGTGGTGGTATATGCATCAAAGAGAGGCTGGGAGTTGCCTTGGAGGCGTTTAGAGGAAATCCAGTGGCGAGCAGCACGAAAGCGGATAGAAGTAGGACCTGTGGAGGCATGACTGGCCAGTGAAAAATGGAAGGTGGCAGCAGAGAGATGAGAAGGATTGCGAGAGTGCTCAAAGTACTTCATGAATATAATCCCAAGGTTGTTCAACAGAGTTGCCTTGTCAGGATGGCTGTTGGGAGTGAAACGGACCGCCTCCTGAAACATCGAAATGGACTTGTTGATGTCCGCAAGGTCTCTGAGACGCTCAAAGCGACGAGATAACGAGTTCCCGAGGTTATTCAACCGGGCTGGCTTCTCGGGATGATCATTGGGAGTGAGGCGGACTGCCTCATCAAACATCGAAATGGACTTCTCGATGTCCGGGAGGTTACCAAGGCGCTCAAAGCGTCGCAATAATGAGTTGCCGAGGTTGTTCAACCAAGCTGGCCTGTCCGGATGGCCATTGGGAGTGAGACAGACTGCCTCCTCTTTCATTGAAATGGACTTGTCCATGTCCGCGTTGTCACCGAGACGCTCAAAGCGACTCAATAGTGAGCTCCCGAGATTGTTCAACCAAGCTGGCTTGTTGGGATGGCCAATGGGAGTGAGAAGGATTGCCTTGTCAAACATTGAAACGGATTTCTCGATGTCCACGAAATCACCGAGGCGCTGGAAGCGATTCCATAAGGAGATCCCGAGGTTGTTCAAGCAAGCTGACTTGTTGGGATGGTCATTGGGAGTGAGATGGGCTGCCTCTTCAAACATCGAAATGGACTTGTCCATGTCCGCGAGGTCACCAAGTTGTTCAAAGCGACAAGATGATGAGGACCCGAGGTTGTTCAACCAAGTTGGTTTGTCGGGATGGCCGTTGGGAGTGAGACAGACTGCCTCCTCATTCATGGAAATGGACTTGTCTATGTCCGGAAGGTCACCGAGGCGCTCAAAGCGACGACATAATGACAACCCGAGGCTGTTCAACCGAGCTGGCTTGTCGGGATGACCATTGGGAGTGAGACAGACAGCCTCCTCAAACATCAAAATGGACTTGTCTATGTCCGCGACGCCACCGAGGCGCTCAAAATAACACAATAATGAGTTCCCGAGGCTGTTCAAACAAACTGGCCTGTCGGGATGGCCATTGGGAGTGAGACCGACTGCCTCCTGAAACATCGACATTGACTTGTTCATGTCCACGAGGTCACCAAGGCACTCAAAGCGACGAAAGAATGAGATCCCGAGGTTGTTCAACCGAGCTGGCTTGTCTGGATGGTCATTGGGAGTGAGACGAATTGCCTCTTCAAGCATTGAAATGGACTTCTCGATGTCCGCGAGGTCACCGAGGCGCTCAAAGCGACTCCATAATGAGATCCCGAGGTTGTTCAAGTAAGCTGACTTGTTGGGATGGCCATTGGGAGTGAGATAGGCTGCCTCCTCAGACATCGAAATTGACTTGTTCATGTCCGCGAGGTCACCGAGGCGCTGAAAGCGACGAGAGAATGAGATCCCGAGGTTGTTCAAACGAGCTGGCTTGTCGGGATGGCCATTGGGAGTGAGTCTGACTGCCTCGTGAAATATCAAAATGGACCTGTCGATGTCCGCGAGGTCACCGAGGCGCTCAAGGCGACGAGGTAATGAAAATCCGAGGTTGGACAACCGAGCTGGCTTGTCGGGATGGGCATTGGGAGTGAGACGGACTGCGTCATCAAACATCGAAATGGACTTGTCCATGTCCGCAAGGTTATCGAGGCGCTCAAAGCGACCAGATAATAAGATCCCGAGCTGGCTTAGCAAAGCTGGCTTCTCGAGGTGTCCATCCGGAGTGAACTGCGCGGCATACTCCAAAATCAAAATTGCGTTGTGGATGTCAGCAAGGTCGCCATTGGTCTCGATTCGACGATGTAACAAGCTTCCAAACCCAACTAGTAATCCAGGCCGGCGAGGATTTGAATCTGACAAGTCTGGCAGTATAGTGCATGCCATCCATATCAACTCTTCATCATCAGGATTCGCATTGTCTACCTGATATATCCCAGCCTCCATCGCCTGAATCGAGACAGAGATACTGGCCATCTGCAGTGCGAGCCATGCTACTCGGTATGCAAAACTCACCACCACTCCAGAGAGTAGATCTGTGGCTCCCGCCCTGTCCGTTTTGTCGCCTAGTCTCTGAAAACAGGCCAGCAGAGCGAAACAAAGATCGAGTGCTGTCACACAGTGATCTGGGTGATTACTGGTGCGAAGGTCAAGCGCATCCCGATACAACGTAATTGGCACATTTAGGTCAAGGGAACGATTATGGTCTTGACAATCGATGAACTTCGCTGTGGCCAAGTTGAATAATGCGGCGGAATGAGTGGAATGGTCTTGGGGGCACATGTCGTGGACACGCTCGAAGCACGCGATAGCCTCGTCGAGATCTGTTTGGTTCTGGAGCTGGCGGTAACGTAGGAGAGCACGATGTCCGTTCTCTGTGAACTGTTCCAGCGGGTTTATCATGTCTGACTCCGGTAGCTATCGTCATACGCTTATGACGCGTAAACAACGAGATGAACGGATCGCTCACGCCAAGTTTCGTTGTAGATTCATTGACGTCGCAAATGCGTCGTTCGGCGATGATCCTGACTGACGAACACGATGGCAAAATGTCGTCCCTCTGAACCAGAAACCTGATAGCTACAAGGAGACGTCAGAGAGCAGGTATGATAGTGGAGTTACTCACGCTGGAGCTTTTGATTCAGATCGAGTACCTCTCCCACGGTAATCTTGAATTCGCGAAGTAATTCTGCGTTTCCGAACCTTGGTCCGACCTCGAAGGATGCGTAGACCTTGCACGATATGGAAGTTGATCGATCCGATGGCCTTGAATCCTACTCGGTAAAAAGTAGTGACACTGAGGAGGGTAGTGACTCACAGATGGATCTCTTCACCCCATTCCGCCACGTCCTCGCCTACCAATATGGGTCTATTCAAAGTTTTCGTGGTCTTCCCATCGACTTCTATACTAATAGCATAGAAGCCTGCCGGCACGCGACGGAGGCCAGACACAACATTGGCTCGGATGTCTGCACAATGACGTTAACGATTCCTGCAATATGCGCACATTACTACTTACGAGTTATGAAGACATGTTCGCGTTTGTTTGTATCAGACGAGTGTAATTCCGAGTCGTCTGGCACGTCACGTTGTGGTTGCGGGGCAAAAGCTGGGGTAGAGAGTGGATTGTGTTCATCCATGAGTGCGAAACGAAGTCTGAGAGAAGAAAAGACTACAGAGGAATTTGGTCGAGTTCTGAGCGGCGATTCTACAATAATGGGTACGTAAAGGCAGCCACAGGATGCAACGGTGCGGTGAATATGATTGATGGAATGGAGTGAATCTGATGCGGGTTCACTGAGTCACAGCCTCGTTTCAACAATCGTCCACACAGCCGCACCGTAGGTACGACGCGAATACGGCGGCCCTCAGAACAGTCGGTCTGGTCTGGTATTCACATATTGTGGTCCATCTGCAAGCGCACTCGGGAATGTCTCCTCTGTTTTCTCGAGCCAGGCACAAGTGGCATTGGGTTGGTTGGGGTAACAAGCATATTGCAGCGGTTGCGTGCACAGCCCAAGTGATAATGTTCAAGTTCCGGGCATTCCCGACGTCATCGATCACACGATTTCCATCAACGATCCTGCGGCCTGCCTTGCACGATTACGAACGTGAACATGGTCGATGAAAGTCATACACTAGCCCGCTTCTTCCGCCCCCACTGTAACAGAAATCACGCCGCCTTTGTTCCAGAGCAGAAACTTGTAGTAACCTGCTGGCAGCTGCAAGGCGTCCTTTCCCGTCCCCAATCAAATGGAAGGTGGAAGGAGCCGAGCTGGAGCCGCTTGTACAGGTGCACGAGTACTACATGGTAAGTACCAAGTTCGGTATCCCCACTATCCATCCCATTAATAACGTCAGTTTGTCTTCCTTCGCCGTCAACAGGAGCGGTACCTGATCCAAAGCTCACGTCGTCGAAAGACTAGGGGTAAGTTGACGTATGCAAGACGGCGCGGGGAATGGAAGACGCATCGCTCTCACCTTGGTCCCAAAACCTGCCCTGCCTACTTCCCTTGCGTAACACGCAAGGTCACGGTGCCATTTCCGAGCTTTGCGAACTTGTCGACGATTATCTTGCACAATCCCTCCTCTTAGGCAGCCAGCGGCCGAAGATTTTGAGCATGCCACTTTTGCGCTGGCCTTGAGTGAGAGATACATTTTCGTAGCTCTTTTCCCTGATTATGGATTGTCTCCCGATCGAGGTACGTCGCGTCCCCTCTTATATGCGCCAATACCCTACGTGTGTGCTCATTCTCATGTGGACGACGTTTCACACAGATGCTCTTTTGAGCAACCACTCATGTGACACTACCATCCGCATCCCACCTCCCCCTCATCCTCACCCAACAGCTACCGCTTCTCTCTGCTTGTCCCAGATCGTCATACGTCACCCTCAAATTCTCCTCCGTCGATCCCAGCCCATCGAACTTGAAGCTCGTGTCGGGATCTGCCAGCCCAACCGGCGAAGGAACGATGGGACGAGGAATCTGTTTCAAACACAGGCACAACATTGAATCACATGGCACACCGAACGCGACGAGTGCTCAATACACACATGTTCGACCCAAGCTACACCCGGTTCCACTTCTTCCCCCAGCCCGCCTCTCTCATTGCCTTGTCTTCCTCCGTGATGGGCCGTTTCCCAAGGAACGACATCAGGCCCACGTGCCACTCTCATGATGGAATTCATGTCCCTGGAAGTTGCAAGCGAGGACGCGACAAATGCGTGAGAAATCGAAATCGAAGGAGGGAGTTTCATCGGGCAGGGCAACGTCGAGGATGGAATTCGGACCTGCGTTTCGGCTTGGGCTTGGGCTTGGGCTTGAGCATCGGCTTGAGCATCGGCATCGTGAATAGAACGCAAGGGTTGGCGTGTGGGCGCACGTCGCGCGCAAGCACCAAGGTGACACGTATGGAAACGTTGGGTTGGGGGCAGGTCAGTCTTGAGGACGGGAGATGAGCTACTTGCGGGGGCGGGACGGGGGAAGAGGACATCGCAGGGATGGGTTCAGTGGGCTTCAGCTTCCTCTGGAAGTTCCGAGTCGTGTTCTTAGAAATCTCAGTTTCCCGAACTGTCCGTCGTGTGCGGGGACCTTGTTTCCGACATCTTGTCGCAGTGGCGTCGAGCGTCCCGTTCCCGGTCCCGAAGGGCCATGCTTGGAGAGCTGTGTTCTTGACGAGCATGGGGTGATCGGTCGAATAATCTAGTGAGGGTAAGCCCAGTACACTGTTTGTCACGTTATTCATTGATGCTGTCCTCCCTCTCCGCTGTCCCTTCCCTTCCCTTCCCTTGTTTCTCCCGCCATTTCCCCAGGTCGAGGCCGCAATGAAGTGCTCATTTCGCCGTCTCGGCTGGTGAGCCAGTTAGACGTTGATGTCCACTGGTAAAAACCAATCGAAATGACAATTCGAACGCTCTGAACCCCTGGGGCCTGATATCGACATACTTGACTCCCGGAGACAACGAACAAACGTGCCAAATTTAATTGCGATACCTTCACACGCTGGATGCCCTGCAGTTCTACGGTACAGCAATTTTATAGAAACATCAGTAACTCAATAGGATGAACAAGCTCATATATCAAGGAATCAAAGAGTAGCATAGAAAGGGAGGCATGTAGGAATGAAATGGTTGTCCTGTGTGCCGAACAAGGGTGTACAGAGAGCCGTGTTGAATAATAACTACCGACCGACGTGAATAAAAGGAACCCAAGAGGAGAAAGATGTGCCAGAGTCACGGAGATGCTGGACAGCATAATGCAACGCTTCTGCAGCCTCCGTGCTGTCGGGAACCTTGTCAGTGTCCCGAAAGAGATGCTCGTACACCTTCTGCGTCACTTTCGGTGCATCACGGTCCATTATTGACCACATTGTTGCGATGACGCCACCATAACCAGCGAGAAGCATCCCGGCAGCGAGATGGACGGATTCCTCCGACAGCTTCTCGTCTCCCCGTGCAGTCTGACAGGCGGAGAGAAATGCAAGACCACCTTGAGGGCGCGACAATCGAATGATATCCGAGAGCTTCAAACGACGACAGTCCGCGAGGCAAAGTCCACTGTCAAGCGGGTTGGCGGGATCTTGCACCCCGTGACATGCGAAGTGAACCCAGTCAGCATTCGTCATCTTCGCCATGACATCCTCGACGGTAC